>JAMAKQ010000164.1:0-38547 GCA_023628475.1 Chaetomiaceae sp. PF1801
CGATCCTTCCTCTGTTCTACGTGTTAGCTCATTTAAATTTACCAGAAGATTCTGAAGGTTCGCATAATGAGCTATCAGATCATTATTTAATCTCAGGATTCCTGTATATACATCATCTGTGATGTTTCAGTTACCATTGTGATATCAACCCCTAAGATTGTAATTAGTTTCTGCTAATAAATTTCCCATATCCGTAAATATGGGATTTATATGTAGATTAAATCCACCTTCTATTATATTTGCTAGATTAGCAACTAGATCTGTAATTCTATTAACTACCTCAGGAGTAATGACTTCTGGAAGAATTTCTCTTAGAGATAACAGACCAATTATAGTAGTAGACATAGATATTGCTGTTAGTAAAATAACACCAAATAATGCTTGTGGCGAAACAGCCATATTTGCTGTAGTTAATAGAGATGTATTTATTGCTCCTCCCATTGTAACTGGATCAATTCTATTAGCTTTAGTAGTAGAGAATCTTCTAACTGTTCCTACCCCTTAAATTTTATTTTAGAAGTTCTTTTTACTCGAAGAAACTAAGGATAAATCCGTTAGAGTATTCTCAATTAAACTAATTACAGGCACAATTATTACAAAATAACCAAAATATAGAGCTGTACTTAATTGTCCTAGCTCTATAAATGGAGTTTCCACATGGCAAGCCCCTAATTTCATTAGTAATAAGAAATTTACAACAAAAACTCAGAAAGCAAATTTACTTAAAGGTCTAAATTGTAAACCTTTTGATCTACCTAAATCCGTTACAGGTAATAACATTATGGCTAATATTGCACTAAACATAGCTATAACACCTAATAATTTATTAGGGATAGATCTTAATATAGCATAGAAAGGTAATAAATATCATTCAGGCACAATCGCAGCAGGTGTTTGCATAGGATTTGCCATTATATAATTTTCACTATCACCTAAAACATTAGGCATAAAGAAAACAAATGAACTTAAAACAAAAATAAAGATGAAAATAGTTATTAAATCTTTAAATAAGTAATAAGGAGCAAATGTTATTCTATCATAATTTCCTGAAACACCTAAAGGATTACTTGAACCTGCTGTATCATGAAGCGCGATTAAATGCATTAAAACTAAAGCTACTAATATAAACGGTAATAGATAATGTAAAGCAAAAAATCTATTTAAAGTAGCGTTATTCACACTAAAACCTCCTCAAATGAACTCAACAATATCTTGTCCTATTCATGGAATAGCACTAATAAGATTAGTAATAACTGTAGCACCTCATAAGCTCATTTGACCATAAGGTAAAACATATCCCAAGAAAGCTGTACCCATCATAAGTATAAGTATTACTGTACCTATAGCTCATACTAATGTTCTTGGTGCTCTGTATGATCCATAATACATACCTCTTCCTATGTGTAAGTACACTAAAAAGAAGAAAGCAGATGCTGTATTACTATGTAAATAACGTACTAATCATCCGTTATTCACGTCACGCATAATATGCTCTATAGAATTAAAAGCTTCTAATACATTAGGACTATAATGCATAGCTAAAGTTACACCAGTTATAATTTGTATAGCTAAACAAACTAGTAATAAAGAACCAAAATTTCATAAATAACTTATGTTACTTGGTTGTGATGCATCAATAAGATACGAATTAACTAATTTTAATAAAGGATGACTTTTTAATATTCTCATGTTTTTGTTTTTTTTAATAAGATAAAAATGCATAAAGATCATTAAACCAAAACCCTACTGAACTCCAATCTATAACTTTATAATATATTACTATATTTACTATTAATGTACTAAAATGGTGCTAAATTAGAGGGCTTTATTGTAACTAGCGTTGACTTAAGTTTACTAGGGTGTAATTTAAATACCACAGTTACTGAATTATACAACATATGATTGACTTAGTCGTTTAGCTCTCCCACCACTTACCCGTATATTATTTCATTCAATGAATCTTCAAATTGTATTAATATACACTTTCTTAATATACTGCACCCACAAGGGGGCAGCTTTGCTAAACTAATGTCTAACAAGAAGCTGCTGCAGCCCACACCTTATATTAAATAATCTCAATTACCATTTTTTTAAGTAAAAATTATAGTTGTAATCTCTTTTAAGATTTTTTTTCAATATATCACCACTATATACAACATATGATATATAGGATTTTTTTTTTATACTTTATTATTAGAAAAATTTATTTCTCTATGGATAGGGTGGTGGTAACCCTCGCCGCTACTTTCATCACCACGGCCAACCATATATAAGAGTATAGTTATTAAAATTAAACACAAATCAAAGTGTATACTTTGATATAGTATATATAAAATAAAACCTATTAAAATATATAATGCATATGTTGTTACATGACTTGTGCTTAAAGATGATATATTTTTACTTAATCTTACTAAGCCTTTTTCTAATCCGAAAGGTCCGAATAACTCTATACTACCTTTATCTAAAATCTTAGTAATTTGTCCACCTAAATTCAGAATTAAATTTGTAATATATTTATTATAAAAAAACTCAATTAAAAACCTTTGATTAAAGAAACCAAAAATATTATAACCTAATCTAGATAATTTAAAATAAATAACCAACTCAGATAATAATTCAGATAAAGTTAAGGCTATAATACTAAAAGATATAGTAAATATGAAAGGTAATAATTTAAATAAGACAGGTACGGCAAATTCAGTATCTATCATTATTTCATGTATAGGGTGAATGAATAAGCTATTATCTACAAATAAGTTAGACCCCATACCTATAAATATATCTTTAGTAATGAAACCAAAAAATATAGAAAATAAGGCTAAAATTACTAAAGGTAAAGTTAAGAAAAAGTCACCTTCATGAGCAGGTTTATAACTTTTAGGGTTACTAAAAAAGTTATCTATAGCAAGTCTATAATAAGCTCTAGTACCATTAGGGTTAGCTAAAAAAGTTAAATATAAAACTTTAACAGAATATAAAGTTGTAAATACTGCACCAATAGTAGCTATTATATAAGCAGCTACCCCTGAAAAACTAAATTGTCCAAAAGCAGATTCTAGAATAAAATCTTTACTGTAAAAACCTGTCATGAAAGGGAAAGCAACTAAACTTAGACTTGCTATCAACATAACTGAATATGTTAAGGGTAAATAATTTATTAATCCCCCATACTTACGTAAGTCTTGATTATCAGCTACAGCATGAATAACACTACCAGCACCTAAAAACAATAATGCTTTATAAAAAGCATGATTTATTAAATGGAATAGAGCTATGTTGTAAGAAGATAATCCGATTCCTACTACCATCATACCCAATTGGCTCATAGTTGAATAAGCGATTATTTTTTTTATATCTTGCTGGAACAAACCTATGAGAGAGCTAAAAACGGTTGTTATTGCTCCTAATCATAGACATAATAGTAATACAGTACTACTGTATTCAATTAAGGGTGAACTACGCATTAATAAATATACACCAGCCGTCACCATAGTAGCTGCATGTATTAACGCTGAAACGGGGGTAGGACCTTCCATGGCCATAGGTAATCAAATATGAAGACCAACTTGAGAACTTTTAGCCATTGCACCTATTAATAAACATATACCTATAATAATTACCACATTACTATTAATATAAGGGGCTAATGAGAATACTGTTGCGTAATCTAAATTACCTAGAGATCATAATATAGCAAACATACCTATAGTTAAAAAACAATCTCCCACTCTATTAGCTAAAAAGGCAGAAATAGAACTTTGATTAGCTGCTATTCTGGTAAATCAAAAACTAACTAATAAATATGAGCAAACCCCTACTCCTTCTCACCCAACAAACATTAATAAATAATTATTAGCCGTTACAAGTATTATCATCATAAAAGTAAATAAACTTAAATAGCTAAAAAATCTAGGGATATGAGGATCACTACTCATATAACTTATTGAATATATGTGAACTAAAGAACTAATTATCAATACTGGTATTAGCATTGATACTGTTAAACTATCATATTGAAAACCTCAAACGATATTAAATCATTCACTATCTATTCATCTAAATAAATTTATTGTCACAGGAATATTATTTAAACCTACTTCAATAAAACATAATATTGATAATATTGTAGTAATTATTACACATGAACATGTAATTAATTGTGCACCGCTCACTCCAACTTTTCTACCAAAAAAGCCAGACACTATACATCCTAATAATGGTAATGTTATTAAACTTAAATACATTATTTATAATCTATCGCAATACTTCCTCTTAATCTATAGAAAGCTACTAGAATACCTAAACCTATAGCAGATTCTGCACCTGCTACAACTATTATATAAATAGCATAAGTTTGGCCAATTATGTCGTCCATATTAAGTGAACTTAACAATATTAAGAATGTTATAGATAATAGCATTATTTCTATCGAAATAAGCATTAATATAATATTTTTTCTGTTTAATACGAATCCTAAAATTCCTATTAAAAAAAGTATCAAGGTAATATTCATTATTTATATATAAAATTGTAAATTATTTAATGCGACCGTACGCTGCTATTAAGCTGCATAAGGAAAAAGCCCCAAACCCCGCTTTATCAGTGGTATCGTCCTTATAGTACACCTCCTGTCAAACAGCAGCTATCAGCGACAGCTGTCATTTATATAATATATATATATAATTTACTCTTCCTTCAATTTGTGAGATATTATTTATCTATATCTATTATTATTATTATTATTAAATAATAAGTTAATATTGATTCCTACCTACTATCGGCAAAACTTGCACTATACATATTATACTAAAGTCCTCACTTTTTAGTATACAATAATTCTCTTCTCATTTTAGATTCGAACTAAAAACCTGAATATTAGAAGTATTCTGCTCTGCCAATTGAGCTAATGAGAATTATTAATTTAATTTTTTTATTAATTAAAAATTAATAAGTATCTTTACTAAAAAGTATAAAGTATGATATCTATCAAAACCAAAACAAAGCAGTAAAAGAAAGAACAAAATAATATGCACAAGTGTCAGTAAAGTACAAAATTACACCTTAAAACCTCCCAGATGTCGGTTGTCAGTTAAATCGTAAGCAAATATTCTTCATAGAGCTACTAATAAAAATATTGTTATAATTACAAGCTTTCGTAAACCTGTACTAATTAAAACCCGGCTCCAAAAAAAAATAAAAATATATACCATTATTTATTATAACTAATATACAAACTAGGAGTATAAATACCCTTCCATATTAAAAATAACAGAATTATCACAATAAGATAATGGTCTTATCTAGACTAATTATACCTATAACTAATTTTTTTTTATCCACTTACTACTAATAAATAATTATTTTTCTATGATCAACTATATAAGTAGTAGCAATATCACCTAATTATTTATATTTTTATAATCAAGGTTGGAACATCACCTTTACTTATAGATAGCTTTATAAGCATGTATGAGATTCGAACTCATAATATAAGTATCCGTAGCACTACGCCTTACCATTAGGCTAACATGCTGTTGATAGAGTGTGAGAATTTATTTTATTTTATGAAAACTATATAATAAATAATTACAATTTTAGAAAAATATTTTTTCTATTATATTAAAAATCCTTTAATAGTATGTATATACTCCTAATCTTAGTATCACACCCAACCATCCTAACTCAACCAATTACATTGAGAATTTACATATAGGACTATAAATATTTATTTTGTAATAAGCTAGAATTTTTAATAATCTTACTAAGACTAGGATAATTACATAGTCAGTAGATTTACTACTCTTTATTATAATTTTAATTTTAATTTAATCTTACATTAGACTAGAAAACAATGACATGCACCTCCTTATAACAGAATAGCTATATATATATAATAATTACTATTAAGTATAATGTAAGACTACATCAGTTATATATTAAAACTAATTATTTTCTTATCTTGTACCTTTCATAATATATTCTAATATATCATTAGTAAGAATAAGAAGTTGATGTCTATCATCATCATAAACTATACAAGGATTACGACTTTGGGTTTAACGGCCTTACCTGGACCCCCCCCCCCTAGATACTAGTATTAAAATACATAAAGAATAGTATTTATGCCTTATTAAATTGAATTATTTCTACAAATGATTATAGCTCATATTTAGTATAATCAAGTTGTGATATATTAATTTTCTTACCTACATTATCTTGTTTTTTTAATAAAATTAATATTTCCTTCTTTTAGTTCTTTAACCCTAAGATAGCTTTTAACTCAAAGCTTTCAAGGCACTTCCTAAAATTATAAATTATAATAATTATTATTATCTATATAACAATCGTATTGTGATATACAATGATACTGAGGGCTAGTTAGAGGATAACGTCTATCTTTTTCTACTTGATATCATCCCCGTGGGGTCCATTAGATCTTTCCCTCCCTCCTTAACATATTTAAATATAATTTTTTTTTTACAATTTAATATAGTCAAATATAATTGTTTTATATACTATATTTCCGCTTCGAACACCTGATCCACTTAACTCCATTCTAATTAAGACAGAAAAAGTTGTCCCTGACAATCCGGAAAATGTTGTTGACAGACACATCCAGATAAAATCATATGTAACATCCTTAACATACTGTATTATTTCTTTATATATATTATCCTGATTTTTAAGATTATGTAGGAATCGAACCTATGACTTAAGATTTGCAATCAAAGTGTAAACCATTTACTTCATAATCCTTATATAATAAAATATATTATATATTCTGACTTGTTATAAACAATCAGAGCTAAAAGGTATAATTCCTTTTCCCCTAACTTCATTAAAGACTAAAACACGACTATATTAACCTAATAATCACCAATAAAAATTATATTATAAGAGCTAGATCATTATTATTATCAAATAATCAAGAAAATAATTAAACTTAAACACTATCTAACCCACAAAGATTTAAACTAAAATGAGACAAGAAAAATTTTGTGGCTTATAAATATAATTATATATTATTATATTAAGAAGACAACGCAGATTCAAATCTCAATCCTTTATATAGTAAATATAACGAATTAAGAAAACAAACCTATTGTTCTTCTAGTCATGTAAGGAATTTTTCTAATGAAACAGATTCGATAACTATAGGCATACTTGAATGAAGTATTCCACAAATTTCACTACATTGACCATAGAAAACTCCTTCTCTATTAATAAAAACAGATACTTGATTTAATCTACCTGGGTAAGCGTCACATTTAATTCCTAAAGAGTTACAAGAAAAAGAGTGTATAACATCCCCTGCAGTGATAATAAATCTAACATGTGTTAATTCAGGTAAAATAACTCTATTATCCACCTCTAACATTCTTAACCCTCCTTCTTCTAAATCAGACTCCGGTACTATATATGAATCAAACTCTATAAATTCATCATTGGAATCTAAAAAGTCAGGATATTGGTAACTTCAATATCATTGATGACCCTCTGCTAAAACTGACATTGAAGGATCACTAACTTCATCCATTAGATATAATAACTTAAATGAAGGGAAAGCTATTAATATTAATATTACTGCAGGAGTAATAGTTCATATTAATTCTATTAATGTACCATGATTTAAATATTTATGTGAAATTGGAGATTTTGTACTAACATAATTTCTTATTATAGATAATAAAATTCAACCTACACCAAATAGTATTATTACCAAGTAGTACATTATATTATCATGTAATTCTACTAATCCTTCCATTTGCGGAGTAGCACTATCTTGAAAATATATACCTCAAGGACTTGGAGCATCAAACCCCATAGTAAATTTATTTAAAAAATAAAGCATTAAAAATTTTATCTAATTTTCTATATTGTTGAATAATTAATACTATATCTTATAGTTTCTTTCATGATATATAGAATATAAAAATAACCAGTGTACTTTGTTTTGCATTATATTGAACACCTCGATCCCTCCTGTTAACCCGCCCTCATATATATTTTTTTTATATATTATATACTAGAATCGAAACATTCGCAAAATTATCTAATCAATGCAAACTTCAAATGAATCAAGATTAGTTATTTGGTCATGTCTATTCATAAAATTTTCAAGAACTGCTATCTAAATCCATACCAGTAATAGTATAATTTCGCAATAATTTTAAATGGATAGTTTGATATACTAAATAGTATTTAGATATTCTTATAATACTTTGTATTAAGTTTGATAATAAAAATTCATTTACACTAAGATTATTTAATAATAAACCTCAATGTTCACTATTTATACCATAAATTCTTAATAAATCTCAAGGAGTCCTCATCATACATAACACGAACCTAGTATATACTAAAAAGAAAAAACAAAAACAAAGCAACTTCTATTTTTTTTTTGAAGGTCCTTCTGTTTTGTTTTCTTTTTCAACGGCATCGAAGTCTCTTTTAGTTACACTACTATTAAAGTCTGAATATACTAATTTCCTTATTTCTTCTGAAGAAGCTTGAGAAAGCATCTCTATATGAGTTATACTATTATCTCTTTGATCTCTCAATTTTCTTCATTCTTCGTCACTTTGAGCATTTTCCATAGAAATATTTAAATTTTTAACCTCCTCTATTAATCTTTCAACTGTTCCCCCATATGCTTTTACAAGAAGAGATGAAGATGTAGATTTTCCTTTATCTGCCTCCTGTGTTTCTGAATTCTTCTCTGACGAATTTTCTAATTCTTTATCGCCATCTGATGAAGGAGTACCTTGTTTTTGTTTACCCTTTTCCGGTAAATTATCCTTTGAGGCAGTGCCTACACTACCTGTTTTTGAATCAAGTGGAGAACTACTTCCCTGTGTAGGATCTTCACCACCCATAGTAGCATAATTACCTGTAAATAGCGTTTCAACTATACCTCTAAACCCTAATCTTGAAACTAAACCAAAAATCCCTGCAATAATATTATCAAATAATTCTATGTTTTCTACATTAAAGATATTTAATATATACATAGATATACCTAATGTTTTTACTAAACTCATTACAATCAAGCTACTTAACCCTATAATTATATTTTTATAGTAAAATATTTACTAAAATTTTTTATATATATAGTAAAAGGTAAAATGCTACTTTGTAGCGGAGAAGCTATAAAAGGATCAGCTTTAGTATTTTTTACTGATTTAGTCTTTATATAAGATATATTAATTAAAGGTTGATTTTTTATTGTATATGTATGTTGTTTTGAAGGTATTTTTAAAGCACCTTTACCTAATTCATACACAAAACCTATAGTAATAATAGTTATAAATCCTAATGTTATTATTAAACCATAAATATTATTTACATACTCACTAACCGCAAAAGGGAAAGTTAACAATATTTCTAAATCTAATAATAAATAAACTAAAGCATATATAAAAAATGCTATATTAAAAGGCGATCTAGATTGTTGAAAAGAATGGAATCCACATTCAAACATTGAATCCTTTTCTTGGTAAGGATTATGGGGAGCAAATACTAAATTTATAAATAAAAAAAGTAAAGCAATTATAGCTACAAATAAAATAAATAATGTCATACTACTCATTTAATTACTAAATAAAACTTGTACCAATATGGTACCCATACTTAATCATTCTTTATTCATAAAAATAAATAATAAAATTACATTAGTAATTATAGAAATTGTAATAGAAAAAGGACTAGAGATAAATACATTTCTTCCTTTAAGAAGTACAGATCTTATTAGAACATTTTTTTCATTAAAAATTCTACTTTTTATAGTAGAATCTGATTCGTTCAAAATAGGATTTACTTCATGTTCAGGGGAATAGAAAAAAATCTCTTTAATTACATTTAAGTAATAAACTGCTCCAATTACACTAGTAATAATAGCTACTAAGGCTAAGAAAACATAACCATTATCTAAAGCAGCACTTAATACCATTTGTTTTGCAAAAAACCCCACCAGAGGAGGTATACCTACAAATGAAAAGATAGTAATAGCTAAGCTTAAAGATAATAAAGGATTTATATAAAAATACCCTTTTAGTTGACTAATTAATTGTATAGGAGAGTTATTTTTATCTAATAATGATTTAAATTCTTTGTTATTAGTTATATAGGCGTATAAAGAGAATCCTATAGTTATTATAATAAAAAATGCATTTAAATTACTTATAGAATATTGTATTAAATAAAATATAAAAGCTTGTGTTGATTCTATACTAGAAATACTCAATGCTAATAATATAAAACCTACATGAGATATAGTACTATATGCAAGTAATCTTTTAATTCTAAATTGTGTCAAACCTACAACAGTTCCAATTATTAATGAAAGAAGAGAACTTATTAACAAAGCGTATGTTCAGCTATATTCTGAGATATAACTATTTGTGTGATAAACTAATTCTAACAAAAATATGAAAATAGAAATTTTTGCTATAATAGCTACAAATGTTGTAACTATAGTGGGAATAGCATCATAAACATCAGGAGATCAGAAATGAAAAGGCGCTGCACTAACTTTGAATAAAAATCCTATACTAAATATAAGTAATGAAAAATTTAGATAATATGATTTATATCAAGATGTTAGCCCAAGAGCACCTTCATTTGCATCACTTATACTATTAAGTATATACAGACCATCCATACTTGTAGTACCTGAATTTACATATAATAAACTTGTTCCTAATAAAATGAAACAGGAGCTTAAACCACCTAATAAAAAGTAAATTAAACCTCCTGTCGTAGATAATTCAGAATTTCTATAAATAGTACTTAATAAATATAAACCATAACTTTGTAATTCTATAGAAAGAAAAATAGAAACTAAATCATTGGTTGACATTAAAAATACTGCTCCACTAATAACAAATAATAAAATTAAAGGATATTCAATTATTTTCATATGTTCTCCCATTTTATTAATAATTTTTGTTCTATAGTAGATAAATTTATTAAATATTAAATCTTTTAATGATGAATATTCTGGTATTCATACTTTTCTAGGATAGAAACATGTTAATTGCAGTATTAATATACTAATAAAAAAAACAAATATATGAAATATTTGTGTTATATTAGTAATATGTAATAAACCTCCATGTAAACCTATACCTTTACTTATAAAAGATGAAGACACCATATCATGTAATATACAATATATTAAGGCTATAATTGTAACTCTATTAAAAAGAATAGACATATCTCGTCTTAAAGTGACGGAAGTTGAGAGTAATAAAGATAGTATAGAGATTATTATCATGATAAAGTAACAAAATATAAAGGTCAATTATAAAAAACCAAAAACCTAAAAATTACCCTACTCTGCGCGCCTAGCTACAAATATGCGCATAATGCGGGCGCGCACATCAAAATAATGCACACTATGCGCGAAGCCTGAGGAGAAAGTCGAATTCTCGTCTTTAATGTATGAAATTAAGGTTTTAACCACTAAACTACTCAAGCTTGCTTATTTAAATTAGGAAATTAGTTTTTTTTGCTTTACTGCCTTTCAACCATTAAAAATTAATTTCATAAATTTAAAAGTATTAATTGTTCTGTTGTCTTGTATTATTTATTGTGTTATTTTCAGGCAGCTGGGACAATACTCTGATTTGAACAGAGAACCTACTGTGCCACATACAGTCGCTCTACCTATTGAGCTATATTATCCTTATAATAAGAATTATTATTATTATTCTTATTCTTTTTTAATTAATCTTTGATTTAATTATACTGTTACCTTACTAAAAGTCTTATATCGTTAGAATTTTTCAACTATAAATCCTAAGGTTAAGCTAACTACTTAGAATAAAGATTGTCAATTTTTTTTAAAAAGATTATGTTGGAGTGATTCGAACACTCAATTGTAAATACCAAAAATTTATGACTTACCCATTAGTCTACAACATACCAAATAAATTTAAGACACATCTTATTTGCTAAATAGCACATATATATCCTATAGCTTTCTAAAAACTCTTAATCCTTTAGCCGAAAAACTTTTAAGATTATTGTAATATATAGGTGACAAGGCTTGAACTTGCACAGTCTTTCAACCATTCCGGCCTAAACGGAACCTGTCTACCAATTCCAGCACACCCATTTATACTTTTATGCCTAAGATAAGACTTGAACTTACAACCAAAGCAGCTTCAATGCTCTGCTCTACCAATTGAGCTTCTCAGGCGGATTATGGAGATACCAGGAATTGAACCTGGAAATCCGACGTGCAAAGTCAGTGTTTTACCAAATTAGACTATATCCCCTATATATACATATATATAACTATTTATTTCGTTATTATTAAAAAAAAAAATTCTTCAATATCCGAGGAACGACTTGAACGTTCACGGCTACTAACCAGCAAAACTTAAGCTTGCACTGTCTACCATTCCAGCACTCGGATATAATATACATTATAGATATATTCATTATATAAAAATGAAAATAACTAAAGATGATCACAGTTATATATATATATGTATACATATGCGGCTAAAGGAATTGCACCTTCTTCTTTTAGGCATGAGCTAAAAATGTTAACTTTTACACCAAACCGCTATTTTATTAATGTATAAGGCTAAAGTGACTTGAACACTTATAATTACTGTTATGAGCAGTACGCTCTACCAATTGAGCTATAACCTCAATAATTACATATAAATGTAATTATGGCTGTGACTCAAAATTACATCAATATATAATACAAAAAATAAAATTTATGACACATAAGCCAGTCAAAACTAGCCTATTACTATAATTATTATAATATGTATATACATATACATCTAGTATAACTCGCTAGACTAGGCAGGAATCGAACCTGCGATACAAGCATTGAAAGAGCTATGTCGTACCACTTGACTACTAATCCTTAAAATCTACTTAATTTAGCTTTGATGCTAGTGTAGATCGACGGAACCGAATTTCACTCCTTCTATTAATACAATAACATTTATCTATTATAATAATGAATACACGATGTTATGCTACATCATGCTAACTTATAACCTAGCGGTTAGCCCAGTGCAAGAATCGCACTTGCTTATATTGATTACAAAACAATCGCATTACTTTTATGCTAACCGGGCATAAAATAAGATATATTAACTATATAGTTGCTTATAAAATTAGTACCTAATGTCTTAAAATCTCTTAATTCTTACAATCTAGGCCTATTTATGTAATATTTTATTACGTATATTTAAGAAATATCTCAAAGTAAGTTTCGTGCCTATATGCTTTCAGCACTTATCTTGGACTAACTTAGCTTTCCTGCCGTGCTTATACTATTTATTTATTAAAGTGACGGTAACATCCCTGGATATATAATATATATATATCCTATATATTAATATTCTGTTTCAATATTAATAATTAATATCGGGCATATAAACAACAGGTAAACCATTGGTTAATAAAACTGTTATACAACAAGGTATAACAACAGTACCCCATGTTCCTTTCGTACAAGGTTAATCTTTGTTATATTCTAACTCCCTCTAGAAGATAGAAACCATACTGTCTCACGACGTATTTAACCCAGCTCATGTAACTTTTTAATCGACGAACAGTCGTACCCTACATAGTTTCTGCATCCATGAGGATAAGTTAAGCCGACATCGAGGTGCCAAACCGCGCACTCATTATGTACACTCTTGCGCAAATTAGCCTGTTCAACTTGTTATCATATTAATTTATTTCCATCTTTCACAAAATGGTTCAGACTATTTCTTCATTTCCTTTTTTTCTTATGTATTTTTAGTATAAAACAAAACTATTACATTACGATTTACCACTAATTCAACCTTTTACTGCAAAAGCACCAATACGACGCTTAGATGTAAATATTGAATAATCAAGGTTAGGTTTAACATAACCTCTCATATTTACAGAGGATAATCCTTTATAAGATGAATCAATATTTCTTAATCCACCTTTTCATCTAACTTTAAATATAGCTCTATCTGCTCTATAACGTTTAGTTAATCTACCTTTAGCTTCTAATCTTATTCCTGCCATATTTTTATAATTTATAGAATTAAATATAATTTCGTATATTCTAAAATAGTCTTTATTTAAATTATTATTATAATAATCTACAATTATATTATAATATAATTTATTTAATAATTCAGATAAATTATTATTATTATTTAATATAAAACTTAAATTCAGATATTTATATTTATTTCCCAATAAATCTAAACTTTTTTTTTCTAAACTTCTTTCTACTATTAGATTTACTTTAGGTAAAACCACTTTATTTAAAATAGTATCCATTGTAGCTAATATATTAGCTTTTCTATTTAAAATTTTAGATGTTACTATTTTAGTGAAAAAATCACTATGAAAAACCACAGATTTAATATTAACAATATTAAATTCTACTTTTTTATTATAATATTTTATTATAAAATTTTTTAATTTATATAAAAGTTTTTCTTCGAATTTATATTTATTAAGACTTAATCTCAATTTATATTTTCTAAGAAGTTTTAGGTTATTATTTAATAATGTTTTAATTGATTTATTATATATATTATTATATTCTTCTGGATTATAAAATCCGAATATTTTTTTATTTTTATAGATTAATAATTTTACTTTATTATAAAAAGATTTATTTAACATTTTTATTTTTTTTAATAAAGATATCTTTTCTCGATTATATACATACACGGTTAAAATAGCTTTATTATTAGTATGTTTTATTTCGGCTTTACTTGCATATATTTTATTCAAAGATAAAGATCTAAGTCTATAAGACTTATATTTTTTTAATAAAAATTTATATTTAAATTGTAAATTAAAAAAATTTTTTATTAAAGAGTTGATATTTATGTCATACATAGGAAAGTTTTTTAGATTATTCGGGTTGAATACATAAATACTATTTTTTCATTCTTTAGATACAGGAGGAAAATACCTTGTTTTTCCTATATCAGAAGCTCTTACTTTAGAAGGTATTATTTTATAATTATTATTTATATATTTACTAAATATATATATAAATTTTTTAGTTTTATTATTCATAAATTTTCTTTACTATTTTACATATTTTATACATAAAGAAAAAAAAGAAAGTTGGGCATTAATAAAGGATTATTGTTAGCATTACTCACCTTATAGTCGTTGAACGTTTTTATCTTTATATACTAAATGCTAAGATAAATTTCGCTTCAAATTTACTTTAACTAAAAGTAATTTTTGAAATTAACCCAATATATTCTCAATTATTTTTTAATATTGAAGGACAAACATCCCTAGCGTAGCTTTTCCAAAAATCCAAGATCTTTCCTTTTTGTATCTTGTGATCCTATGCCCCGCTTACGCGACTGTAAGATTTGTTGTTAATCAAACAGTAAGGCAAGATTAAGCCATTAAGCTTTTTAAGTAATAAACATTTTTACTATTAAATTAATAATAACTATAAAAATATTAGAATTTAGAATCAAAATATTTTTCTTATTACATCTAATTTCTCCATAAACAAAATCTTACCTAATTTCATAGAAATTATAAGTTAATATAACTTTCATACTGTATCCAATGACTATAATATATATATTATATATATACATATTACATTTTATGGACAGAACATAAATGATTAAATATAGGATTACTATAAAAGTAAATCGCAAACATAAATTTTTTTTTAGACACACCCATTTACTCTTTGTGGGGTCTGTGCCCCGCATAAACTATCTCCTAGCAAGTGTCCCTTACTAAAGTAAGGTTTAATAATATGATAGAATTATAAAGGTGTCTCAATTATATCATATCGATTACCTTCTACACTAAAAAAATTCCGGATCATACTCAATAATTAGTAATAGTAAAGCTGCATAGGGTCTTCTCGTCTAACTAGAGGTAAACTGTATCTGCACAGTTATTCCAATTTCACTGAGTCAATCATAGAGACAGCTGTTGTATCGTTACATCATTCATGCAAGACCGCATTTAACGGCCAAGGCGTTTCGCTACCTTAGGACCCTCACGCTAAGGCCGCCATTAACCGGGGGTTCCTCTAAAATCAAACCTTTCAATTCAAAAAATTCGTTAACCAGCCGGCATCGGGCAGAAATCACACTCAATACTTAGATTTATCATCTTATGCAAAGTGCTTTGTTTTAATTAAACAGTCGTACAACAATATTTTATGCTTCTTCCTTTTTACTCGTATTAATCGAGACGAATGAGCCCTCCTTATCCCTAAGTTACGGTAGTTAGTTTGCCGAGTTCCTTTATGATTGTTGCCTCATTTACGCCTTCGTATTCTCTACTAGCTTACTTGTTTCAGTTTCTAGGTACGGTTTTTAATTACTTAATTTTCCAGCACATTTTTCACTTAAAAAAATGTTGTACTTTAAAGCAATAAGATTTTCTCATCGTCACAATCTTCAGATTATAAACTTAGAGGCCGTTACTTTTCTAAATTTCCATAAGCTTTAGGCGAGAGGGGATATGACTGATTATAGCATAGCTATAACCACCCCTTCTTTTTTGTTACTCATGTCACCATTATCACTTGAGTTGTCCTATAATTTTCTTTAAAAAAGAAAAGTCAAATATTAACTCAACGTTCTGCTACCCCACAATATAACATTAATATTATTAATGTTATATATGGACAAAGTTTCGGTATATTATTTAGATCCGATAAATTTTCGATGCTTTTAAGATTTAACAAGTGCTCTGTTACGAGGTCTTTAAATTATGGCTGCTTCCAAGCCTATCTTCTTGTCGACTTATATAAAAACTTTCTTAATTTCACTCAATAATAATTTTGGAACCTTAATTACTTTGTTCTGGGCTGTTTCCCTTTTGACATACAACCTTATCATTCTATGTCCGATAATTCAAGATCCATCTTTGCCATTCCGAGTCTACATACTCACCGATAAAATCTTCACGATCCCCCGATGTTTACAAAAAAAAATGTATTTCATAGAAAAATATCTATGAAAATATACATCTTGTATGAGATTAAGTTCTGTACCTACTAAGATGTTACTTAAACTGCCTACTATTATAGGTTTCGCAGAAAACCAGCTATCCTAGTCAGTTTTGTCTTTCACTTGCTTACCATAGTTCTTCGGATATCTTTGCAACGATAACCCGTTCGGACCTTTATAGCCCTGACTATAGTAAGATCACCAGGCTTCGGGTCTAACTTTAGACACTTTTCATTATTTTAATGATCGGTTTAACTACGCATATATATATTATATATATTTATATTAAAATAAAAAAAAAATATTAAATATTTCCTTAACATACTATTATATGACATCATCTTCGTTTTTCCGGGTCGTACCGGAAATAATGTATGTTATATTTATTATATAAATATATAAATATTTATTCGCTCGCATCTAATGTTAACTTGGTGACCCATTATGCAAAAGGTACGCTCTAGCTTTTTTTTTAGCTTGAGCTGCTTATAAAACTACTATTTCAAAAAATTTTCCCTCACGGTACTCTTCACTGTCGCTTATGTATTATATTTAGCCTTTGAGGAAGGTTCCCCATAAAATTCAAACAGCTTCAAAGCCATTTTACTTATTTATATAGGCTACTCTATTTTAGTTCACACTAATCATAGAATCTCGTTTGATTTTTTTTCCTGAAGTTAATAAGATATTTCAATTCACTTCGTTTATTAAATAATTTCTCTAAGAGTTCATATGTTTGATTTATTAAAACATAATAACTAAGAAAATCTCTTTAATACATAGCACAATTTTCCATAATAGTCTCTTTATATACTCGTATATCAATAGTATATATACTTCTATCTTTATATCATTTACATTTCTATTTATTCTTAGAGTATTTTTAGCTAATACTTAAGATAATTTGTCGGGTTACTGTGACTCGAACACAGAAAAATTCCACCCCAAATGGAACGTCGTAACCAATCTGACTCTAACCCGTATAATATACTATATATGAATATAATATAATAATTTATATAATGGTTATTTTATTGTAATAACCATCTACATTCTATTGCACTAACAATATATATATATTTATACAAAATCTTTTCTCAAATAGCATACCCTATTACATTGGTATTATATTTCATATATAACAAATCATATTTATAGTGTATGACTTATATATAAGTACTAATATATTCTCGGTTAAATTATACTAAAATAAAAATTATCCAATTTATTTTAAAAGTCAAATATTAATAGCTTTAATTTTCTTTCGTAAAAAATACTTATTAAAGTAGTTTAATCTTATTAAATTAACATTATATACTAATATATTAAACTTATAATAAAATAAATCGTAAATACGATTTCTTTCGTTATATTAAATAAATTTTTATTACAAAATAAATAATTATTCTTTTGCACAATTATTTACAGAAAGTATGCGATTCGAACGCATGAAGAAAAGTTCTTAATTAGACTCTAGCTAACCGCTTTAGACCACTCAGCCAACTCTCTATGCACATACTATATAATATATTAATAGAGAAAAACTATTTGTTTTTTAGTTTGGTTTGATTGATGTATTTCACTTTTATATTCACAAATTTAATCCTAAATATATAGTTTAAAAGATCTTTCACCTTACTGACTCTAAATTTACTACCAGTAAAATCACCATGGCCTACTCCTAAAAAAAAAAATGCTTTTAAGATCTTTTTCAGGATTAGTGATACTATTACTGAATATTTTTAATTATATTTCTATATTATCAATATTTTGATCAAAACACGATAATTCTCACTTTATTTACTTAAAACTTGTTACACCTATTATATACAATATGAATATTATTTATAAAACACTACTAGTAGCAGTAGTACCATTATTATAAATAATATACTTTAATTTCATTAATATTACAATAAATAGTAGTATGCAGAGAATATAGGATTCGAACCTATGATGGTTTATCCATAGTTAAATTCAAACTAACCACCTTAAACCACTCGGTCAATTCTCTTTAATTCTTTCAAGACTTGAACTTGAGTATCATTCTTATCAAAAATGCGCTTTACCAGTTAAGCTAAAGAATTTATAAAAAAGTAAGAAATAGGCGACTCGAACACCTAACCTTCCGTGTGTAAAACTAAAATGTTTATATTAAAAAAAATATAAAAGAATCTTGAAATAAATTTTAATAAGAGATAAGAGATTTGAACTCTTAACCTTCTGTGTGTAAAACAGCTACTCTACCATTGAGTTAATCTCTTTTATACATAAAGAGTTTTATTTCTAAAAACTATTTAAATGAAATGATTTCAATAAAAATATCTTTTATTGTCCATAGAATTTTTTTCATTTCTATTTATTTTTAAAGTATTTTTAGCTAATATTTATAATAATAATATACGCATATTATTAACTAATATATAAGTTATTAATATTTATCTTAAAGTAAAATATAATTGTTATCATTATATTTTATGTAAAATGGTTGATTCTATTCTGATTTATATGACTTCAATCGTACCGTTCAATTCTGTAAATTCCCTGATACGTAACATAATTTCATTTTTAGCTCAAACATCACCAAAAGCAACTCAATTTAAAGTATATAATTTATACTCAATATTAATTAGTATAATATTAATATTATTTTAAGAATAATATAACCAAAGACCTTATTAAGCACACCACATTCAATAATAGATCTCATATATTTTATTTGTTTTTATAAAGAGAAAGTAATTTATGTTAACCTCTAACTTAACATAAACTATAATATAAAAAAAATATAAATTATAATTATATAAAGATAAAAATCTTACTTTCATTATCTCCCTGCTGCGGCGCGGCCAGCCTTGAAGGAATTAATTTTTTCTTGGTTTAATAGTTATAACTATTGCTCCCACCATGGCCAATAAAAGTATAAAACTAGCTATTATTAATCATATGTTGTAATTAGTATACATTATATTACCTATAGCCGTAATATGATTACTTTCTGCTAGATTACCATCTCATATTTTAGATGTTATAAAGAATAAATCATTTTTATTTGTATTAAGGCCATTAATGTTATTATATTGTCCTCCCGCTACTTGCATAGTATAAATATTTTCATTTAAATTGCTGTCATTTAAATGACTTGAGATTAAAATATCATAAGGCAACATTTGAAATAAAAAATAACTAATTATTATTCCAATAATAATTGTTAAAGGGATACTATTACTAGTATTACTTTGAAGTTCACTTGTTCTAATATTTATTAACATGAGAATAAATAAAAATAATATCGACACAGCACCTATATACACTATTAAGTAAGATAAACCTATAAAATTTAAACCTATTATAATTAAATAAAGAGAAACATAAGCAAATAGCGCTATTAAATGTAATACTGACACTATAGGGTTTTTGCTTATAATTACACATATACCAGAAATAACAGCTAAAACTGATATTATATCTAAAATATAATCAGCATAACCATTTGTATAAATTTCATTTAATAAAAATAAATATTTATCGCTATTCATAATAATTATTATTATTATATACCTCTTAAGGTAAAGGTGGAATTGAAAAAAATATAATTAGTATATAAGTAATATATATTTATATATACACTATAACTAAAATTAATGCTTTCGTATTCGTTTAATTACATTAATTTGTTATAAGCTACTAGCCTAACTAGGCTAATCTTAGCTTAGCTAAACCTATCAAGAGTACTTAGATTTGAACTAAGAATTTAAAGGTTGAAGCTTTCTGTTTTACCATTAAACTATACTCTTTATTATAATCTCCTCACTTTTTTTATTCTACGATACGGAAAAGAGGTGACTCGAACACCTAGGTGTAAAAACACAATATTTAGCAAATATCTTACCTTACCTATGGCAACTTTTCCTTAAAAACGAACTAGACCGGCATCGAACCGGCACCTACTTCCGTGACAGGGAAGTCCTCTACCAATTGAGTTACTAGTTCTTAAGTTATTAGCTTAACTTGTTAGTATATATGTGCTATATATACATATTATTACTGTAGGTGGGCATAAAAACTTTTCGAACCTAAAAGCTAGAAAATTTAGTAACACTAGATGTGTCTGTCTTATGCTGGATATTAAAAAGAATAAAAAACAAAACAACGCATCACCTAATTAAATTGCTAATTTTTAGTATATTTATATACTAATCACATAATTATTTACGATTAGTGAGATTCGAACTCACAAAATTCGTTTGGAAGACGAAAGTTTTACCGTTAAACTATAATCGTTTATATGATGAAACATTTGTGAATATTTATTATATATAGCTTATATTAATAAATACTATTATTCAGTTCCTGCATATGATACATATACTAACTATTTAGGTAGGTAGTATTAAAAATACTTCCTGTATTCCAGAGTATCCAGACATTTTTTGTGTATTTTTACATGAATACACTAGAATGAGACCTATTAGATTCGAACCAATATCTGAATGATTAAAAGTCATTTGCATTACCATTATGCTAAGGTCCCTTAATTATATAATAATAATTACTAATTTAGTAATCTAATATTTTATATTATATATATATATTACATTATATTTTCAATAACTTGTGAAATTGTTTCAAATAAACCACCTAAAATAACCAATATTTTACTTAAATTACCACCAGATGAATTAGAAGGGCCAGAATCAGAACCAGAGGGACCAGAAGCTGAACCAGAGGGACCAGAAGCTGAAGGACCTGAACCATCAGAAGAATTATGACCGTCATCATTACCATTATTATTTGATTTTTTTTGACGTTTTTTTATTTCTTCATTTTCTGATTCTTCAGATATAGGACGTTTGGAATTATTATTTAATTCTTCACCCTCCTTTTCATAGTATGTCTCACCCCCTTCTGAATGGTATGACTCTTCATCTTCTGATGAGTCTTTTCAATATGATTTTCTTGTAGATTTTTCGGATTTTTCTAATTCCTCTTGGACTCTTTCTTTTAAAGCTCCTATACCTGTAGATAGATTTTCTTTTATTTGAGGATCTGTTGTTTCTTCTGCCTCTTTTTCCAATTCATCTATCTCTTTTTGGATATCTTCAGCATTTTCTTTTGCTTTTAAAGCGTCCGCTTCATGCTCAGATCTTTTGAGTTCTTTTGGAAATTCATCTTCCAAATATTCTTCAATCTGTTTTAACGCTTCATTTTCTGAAGTATTATCAAAAAAGTCACTATATTCTCGCTTTAAATATTCTAAAGCCTCAGGGTCATTATTTTTAGCTTTCTCTACCACATCTAAATCATCCACAATTCGCTCAGGAGCATTATGCTCAGGATCTGGTATTTCTTCAATATTTTCAGGATCATCAGGATTTGACTCATTATCAGAATTTGAATCAATGTCATCTACTTCCATAGCATCCCTATTATTATTAGGATTACCATTAGATCCTTCATCATTATCTGAGTTATTCTCATCCTCAGAATTAACAGTAGAACTACTATTAGAGCCTTCGTTATTATCTGGGTTATTTTCATTAGAAAAATAATTGATGTTATTAAGGGTGTTATTTGATGTTTCATTCACACCCGCTACCGGTAAAGGCAGCAATATATTCCATTCCAGGAGTTTTAATATAAAAATTAAAATATCACCTAACTTTTTGAATACTTCCTTAAATAGTATATTACTGATAAAATTTCGGATTATGAACCTCAGTAATATACTGAAATATACAAAAAAAGCCAAACTACATCTACAAAATGTCAGTACAAAATTCCACCTTCAAACCCTACATGATGGTTGTCAGTTAAATGGTAAGCAAATATTCTTCATAAAGCTACTAATAAAAATATTGTTCCAATTATAACGTGGAATCCATGGAAACCTGTACCAAAATAAAAACATGTACCAAAAGCACCATCACTAATCGTAAAAGATGAAACATTATATTCAACACCTTGGAATATTGTGAATATTATTGCTAATAATACAGTAGCAATAGATCCATATAAAGCTCCTTTTCTTTCCCCATATATTAAAGAATGATGAGCATAAGTTACTGTAGCACCACTTGATAAAAGTATTACTGTATTAAGTAGAGGTAATTCAAAGGGATTTATGGGTTCTATACCTAAAGGTGGTCATTGAGCACCTAATTCTACAGTAGGTGTTAATGCACTATGAAAGAAAGCTCAGAATATAGCTAAAAAAAATAATGCTTCAGATACTATAAATAATATAACTCCTAAATTTAACCCCTTTTGTACTGCCAGTGTATGATTACCTAAAAAAGTACCTTCAGATATTATATCTCTAAATCAAAAAGACATAGATGAAATAACTAATATTAAAGAGAATATACCTAAAATATAACCATTATTAAAATTATGCATAGATAATGCAGTGCTAGTAGCTAAATTTAACAGACTAACACTAGTATATAAAGGTCAAGGAGACGGAGATACTAAATGAAAAGGATGATCCTGAAAATGGCTTCGGATTATATTAGACATATATTTTATTTTATCGAAAATTATCTAATTTAAACTACTATTTTTCCATTATCATACATAATATGATAATGTATGGTTATAGTTGACGTGACTCGATGGATTCGGCCATAGCCCCTAAGATGAATCGAACATCTATCGCAATATTAACAGTATTGCGCTCTACCGTTGAGCTATAGGGGCTTGCTTTTTACTATGTAAACTTTTATAGTAAGTATAAATGCTAAAGCAGACAGCTAGTTCTACCTCCTATAGTAGGTAACAGCCTTACCTCCGCTATATTCGTACATAGGCGCGGGAGACGCCGAGCTACCATTTTTAATATATAATAAATTATATTAATAATATAAAATCATTAAAGTAATTTTTATTACCACAATTATTTACTATAAACAGATATAACTATCTATATAGTTAGGAGAGAAAGGAATTGAACCTTCGATGATTAATTAATCATTAAGTTTACAGCTTAACCCGTCATACCAACAAACGGAACTCTCCTTTATATATAATTATATAGAAAAAATGTTCATATATATATTATATATAAATAAAATAAAAAAGAAAGCAAAAGAATTACTTTTTTTTTACTTTATAAAATTTTAAATGGTCAACATTGATAAGTCCCGTGCAACTTCCACTACACGAACCGTATTTCGACTTTACACTAATCATAGCTACGCATACGAAGAATCCTGTTCTAACATCTACAACTTATACATTTACTTGCTTAGTACAGATAAAGCAAACTTATTGCATATACTACTTTCAGCATGTGACGAGTGGTTAGTACCAATCCGAGGAAATATTCACCGTGTCATGGTGATTCACGATTACTAGCAATTTCTTATTCATGCAGCCGAATTTCAGACTACAATCCATATCTAATTTTATCCTATTTTGTGAGATTAGCTAAAATTCACATTTTTGCATCTCTTTGTTTAGGAATATGTGGCACGTCTATAGCCCACAACATTTAGGCCATGATGACTTGTCTTGATCCCTTTTCATTCCCTCATATAAAGGTGAAATACTTTATTTTATTTCTTACAAATAAAGTAAGGGTTTCCGTTAATTACATGGAGTGAACCACAGTTTCACAACATTAACTGAAGACAGCCGTGCAACACTTGTATGCTATATAGTATGATATATATATACATATATATATACGACATATAACTATTCAAGTTGTGGTAAGGTTTTTCGTGGATCATCGAATTAAATAACATACTTCACTGCTGGTGTCAGAAACGGTCTAGTGATTTCAGTTCCTGCGTTGCCACATTACTCTTGAGGTGAAATGCTTACACTTTCATTTATAGACTAGACTTTACATCTAACCTATGGCATTCATAATTGACTGCTAAGACTACTTGGGTCTCTAATCCTTTTTGCTACCTTAGCCTTCGTCCTTCGACGTCAGTTTTTACATAAAAGATTGCCTTCGCCTTCACCAGTCCCCTAGGTATCAACGAATTTCATCTCTACACTCTAGAGTTCGATCTTCTTACATAAAACTCTAGATAAATTGTCCCTTTTCAGGCGAATTTATCCGTCTGAGTACCCTTTAAACCTATTAAAGATGATTAACACTAGTCTCTTACGTATTGCCGCGACTGCTGGCACGTAATTGGTCAAGACATATGTACATATTGTCATTATCAATATGCATACAGAACTTTATTCGATAAATCGATAATTGCCCTTAAGCATCCTTTGCTCTTAAGCATCATTCTTCCAAGTTACCAGTTCAGCCGTTAGGCCATTGACCAATATTCCTCACTGCTGTACTTATTTGCCTTGGGATTTTTTCATCCCCAATGTGGTCGATCAACCTTTTCAGCTTCGACTAAGAGAATTAAGGCTTGTTAAGCCATTACCTTAACAACTACCTATCCCTAAGATTTTAATTTTCCGCTTAAAGCGGGAGGTTTATCCTCCTCCCCTTTTTTTATATAAAGGATTTATTCCCTTTTCTTTAAGATAGGCCAAAAAATCTAATACTCACCTGTACACCACTTTTAATTTTTAAAAGTTTTAGAATAAATCTAAAACTTTTTTCCCTAAATTAAACGTACGATTAGCATGTGTCAAGTACTTGGACAGCGTTCAATCAGAGCCATCACCAAACTCATTTATTTTTAAATTCCGATGTAATTTTATAAATTACATCACTGATTAATTTTAGAAAATTATTTTTAATAAATAAATTAAAAATTATTTAGGACGGATGTAATTAAGCCATATTATGTCATAGGTAATAACTAAATAAAAGAAGATTTTATAGCTTGGAAGTCCGCTACTTAAAGTTAAATACTTAATATTAAATTATTTATCACTTGTTTATTTTTTCTATAAAAAACTTAAAATTTTTAATTTAAAATATCTTTAACATATAACTTTCCATTTAATCACCTAAATAATAATTATTTATAATTAAAAATAATTGATATACTATTCGTATATAAAAAACTTTTTTTTTCTATACAATACAAATAGTATTAATGGATAACATATTCAGATAATTAGATAACATAATCAGCTATAGATAATAAATCTATATACATTACAACATATATATATTTTTTTTTTATCTTTTACAAAGTAAGTCGTATGAGAACGGAATACACTTTTTCATAATTTCGTATAAATCCTTATTAGTTAAAATTGCATAATTCTCTCTACTAGTATAAAAAAGTATAGCATCATCTCCACCTTTTTTAGCCCTATATGTCAATTTACCTTCAAATTTTGCATATTCCCTATCATTTAGCTCATATGCATACTTCTTTATAATTATACCATAATCCATTTTCCCTGAAGAATTAAGCAATCTAATAAAAGATTCTAATTCATGGCGCGTAAAATCAAGCTTTTTATCACCTGTAGGACGATTTACATGAGAATTTCAAGAGAACTTTCCCTTATAAGTATCACTAGAGTTTTTCAAAACATCATGTCTTAACTCTAGTTTTTGATAAAAACCTTTAATACATTTTCACAGTGGATCATCTTCTGAACCACAATCTTCACCACAGGAAGTTCTAGGTCTATCTTGTCAATAAGGAACTCCACCTGAAGGTGGTTGATTACCAGGGCTTCCGCCAGGACCTCCTAATCCGCCGCTCCCTCCAGAAGATGGACCTAAAGGTCAATTACCCCCAAACATTTTTAATAAGTATTCTTTAATAATATATAAGACTTTATAAACAATAATGATATATAGTTTATATAATAAAAATATAAGTATTAAAAATAATAAAACTAAGAAAATAGTAAATATAACAAGAATTAGATTATAAATAAGAGGATATTTTCCTTTTAACTTAGTACGCGAAAAATTTATAAATAGGTTAGTTATAATTATACAAAATATAATAGCAAGTAATACTAGTAAAAGATTATATACTAAATTATTTATATTTTCAGTCAAAACTAATAACTCACCTTTTAAAAAAACCCCTGATTTAAAAAGATAAATAACAAATACCATACCTACTAAATTAGTATTAGATGGGACTACTTTACGTAACATATAAAATGCTTTTTCTAAATTTAAGGGACTTTTAAAATAAAACAAAACACCAAAAATAAACTTTCGAATGTATAGATTATAAATAGTATACTTAGTTAAACCTAAGTTAGATATAATTTTTAAAATAAAATTTAATAAGATTGTTAATATTTCCACTTGGGTCATAGTAACCGATACTACAAAAGAGAGGGGTAAGTGAATTGTAAAAGCCTCAGGACTCAGAGTTCTGCATCTATTCATTCCAACCTAAGGTTATATCTAGTTGGGTGGAGCGGTGATTTTTATCAACTAATGCTAAAGATATTGGTACTTTGTATCTAATCTTTTCACTATTTTCCGGGTAAAAAAAGACCAGCTTATTTGTACACATTTCGTCCACAGTACAATATAACTCCCAAAGTTAGATGGCTGAATACAATGAAAATTACTATGATCTGATCTCTTTGATCAGAAGTAACTAGACTTACACTAACCCACTATTCCATTAAGAATTTTTTACTTGTACAAATTCACTCCAGAGTTAGATTGCTGAATATATCGAAAGTCAGTCTAATCACTGACTCATTGTTTCATTTCAGATGTAACTATACTTAGTCTTCTAACTCTACTGATTAAGTTTAGACTAAGTATAGTGTACTTATACAAATTCACCCACTAGAGAGTTAGATTCCTGAATATATTAAAAATAATCTGATACCTCTTAGGTAGAATATACTACCTAATTCCGCCACCATATAAACCTAAAATATTACATCAGATCCCTCAGTCCTAGCTTCTATCCGGCTCCTGTTATAGCTACACCATCTATACCTATAACTGCATCTGGGATTTACCAGTACTCACCGCACCTCCACTATTATCGACAGGATATAAATCACGAGAAAAATTGGAGTCCAATTTATGAAGCTGGCTTATAGCTTCATTAGCCATAACCTTTTGTTGATGACTTAATTTAGTTACAAGATCAACATAGGTTTCCATTAAAGGTTTAGCTTCATTAGGATAAAACTCTTCTGTTCCATTTTTGATACCAGATAAGACTTTATTAAATTTAATGAACTGTGAATCATATAATTTTACAGCTTCATCCGCCCCATCTATAGCTTTATGGAGTTCAGTAAGTTTCCCCATACTTGTACTTTTAGGTATTTCAATGGACATTTCTGGTAAATTTCTATCCTGTAATAAAGACGAAGGTTTAAAAGTAACTAATTTATTACCATAAACAGGTACATCCTCTGAAATTTTAGGTAGACAATTTTTTTGAAAATGACTAGGGAAGTGTGATTTATCTGCAGATAACAAACGTTTATGAATATCCTTCAAAAAAGAAGAAGAATTAGGGCTTTTGACTTTACATTTATCTTCTTTATTACTAGAAGATAAATCTATTTTATTATTACTTTCAATAGCCTTTGTCTCCGCCTCTTCTTGTGTTTGTACTAAATCTAAATTTCCTTCTTGACCTATTTTCAAAATAATTTTATCATTACCTATTTCTATACTACTACTACTACTACTACTACTAATAATATTAAGTGTATCAGGGTCTACTCATCCTATTAATATTATATTAAGAATCGCCTTTATAACAATGATGGCTAAATAAATATAAAACATCTTAATCCCATATTTCATAAGTATTGTCTCGCAATTCATTGTTATCTTAATATATAGTTTAAAGAATATAATAAAGAACACCCTGACGAGATCCCTACCCTTACTTGTACACATTTCGCCCACAGTAAAACTTCACCCCAGAGTTAGATCGCTGAATATATCAAAAGTAAGTCTAATCACTCACTCACTCACTGTTTCGGTTCAGATGTAACTATACTTAGTCTTCTAACTCTACTGATTAAGTTTAGACTAAGTATAATGTACTTATACAAATTCACCCACTAGAGAGTTAGATTCCTGAATATATTGAAAATATATATTTTATATATAATATCTAATGATATCTATCTAGATCTATTCAATTTTTTGAAGACCTAAAATCCACATAAAAGATATTTACTAGCTAGTTATGCTTTGTTAAATTAATGTAAATCCAAGCCATCTTTTATATAAGAAGAAGTTAATACCACAAAAACTTGAGCTTGAATTACAGCAATAGCTAACTCTAAACCTGAAAAGGCTACAATGAAACTTAAAGGTATTAAACCTAATAAAAAGAAGATAAACCCTGAACTCATTATAGTGTAAGTAAAACCACTTAAAATGTTTAATAACATATGACCTGCTGTTATATTGGCTGCTAATCTTAATCCAAGAGAAACATTACGTGCAAGATATGATATAAATTCAATTAAAACTAATAAGGGTAATAAACCTAAAGGACAACCAGCAGGAACTAATAGAGAAAAGAATTTTAACCCATGTATTTGGAAACCTAAAATAGTTGCACCTAAAACTATGGTAAAACTAAGGGCAAATGTTAATACGAAATGACTTGTTGACGCAAAACTATAAGGAACCATCCCAATTAAATTATTTATTAATATAAAAATAAATAAAGTATAAATAAAAGGAAAGTATATTTGACCGTTTCTAGGGTTTATTTGATTTGTAACTATACTATGTATAGTAGCATATAAAGATTCTTTACCTATAGATCAATTATTACTTACTAATTTATTATAATTTGTACTTACAAGATTAAGAACTAATAAAAAAAAAGCTCCAATTGTCAAATAAAATCCTATGTTAGTAATAGAAATATGTAAATTACCAAAAATAGGTGTATCAATATTTATCAAATCTCTTATTTCAAATTGACTTAGCGGACTTAAATTTTCCTTAAACATTTTTTTATAAAACCTTATCCTAATCATTTTTTGATGTATTTAACATACACACATATCTTAAAAATCCTTTAATAGTATATAGATACTATAAACAAGAAGCAAGTAACTGCTCCCTCAGAGAGTATTACTCTGGATAACATATTGGTAACATAATCAGCTATAAATAATAAAGATATATACAGAATATATATATATATATATAATATATACATTATAACACTTAGATAAAGTTATACCTATTTAGGTAGTAACCGCATCGTGTAATATACAATATATTAAGGCTATAATTTTAACTTTATTAAAAATAGACACATCTCGTCTTAAAGTAACGGAAATTGAGAGTAATAAATAAGGTGTCTGTATTTTTTATCAAGTAATAAATATTGAAATTATATGTATATTAGACAATACAATCCCTAGATGTATTGTACTAAAAATACAAAATACTTAATTCTAAATTATGTCTAAATAAAATTAGGGGATACCTAACCCCCTTAACGTAATTGTATGTTTACAACTAGGATAATATAGCCTAGCCTTGTCTGATCATCAGATCAAAATCCATTAGTGATTATACTTTCCTTGAAAATATAACGATAAGATATTATAACACTATATAGTATTTTAATACTAATATTTACACTAATATTTTAGATATTACATATAAAAATACCAGACAAGGATTAAACACTAATATTTTTATATAACTAGAATTAATTTTAATTAATTATAAACCCAAACATATCTATAATGGTAAGAGTACTCCGTAACATCTAACCGGCCGATATCTCCAGCAGGTACTTAGTACTTCTTACTCCGTACTACGTACGAGTACGTACTACTATTTGTTAATAGAATTATCCAAAAGTTTGGATATAAAAGTACGAGATAAAAATAAACGAACAAATCTAGGTAAAATATATTTAGATAAAATATAAACAGTTATAGCAATTATAACAAAAGTAAAAGTTATTTCATTTACAAAAAAAAATGGGACTAATTGAGGCATTATTTTAATAACAAAACAAAACAAGATAATAATCCACCGAAGCAGTTGAATCTACTGATGAATAAATATTAACGTTAAAAAGATAACGAAGAGGCATATAGGTTTGTTTATAACATCCAAAGATACCCTTGACATGTAGACAGAGAGTCATTATTTAAAAGTAGAAGCGATTGAACCGTATAACTCTTTTATAACAAAGTTCAAGTAATTTTATTACAATTTAATGAATAAACATAGAAGTTTTATCCACTATCTCATATTATTCAGTAATATGTAGTAGTACTCCGTACTCCATATTCCGTACTCCGTACTCCACATTATTAAGGGAAATTTTAAGGTTAAAAATTATGATTACTAATTTAATAACCTATTTCTTAAAAACCATTCATAGATTATATGGCTAATAAATATAACGACTGGAAAGCCGGATATTCAGGTATGTATACATACATATATATAGTCAATCCAACCCTTAAATTTTTTTTAAATGATTGATTTCATATTTTTTTTTTATGCGATAAAAATTTTTTTTACCATTATTGAAAATAATTTACAAAGAGGATTATAATTTAATACACTTCTAGGCTACTAAAGATCATCTAGCCATACCTTGAGGTATTAACCTTAAAGATATAATACTTGTAATTAATACAAGACCTCATATATAACATAACGACATCTTTAACATAAAATTTATATTTTTAAACATTGTACAATAAACTTGATACATAATAATGTAAACCATCTAAAATAAAAGAAGGATAAATACCAAAAAGTATAGTAAAGACTACCAAAGTAAATAATAAAAAGAATTCTCTCTTAGTAGTATCAGCTATGTTTTCTTCAAAAAATTTACTGAAAGACCCACCAAAGGATATTCTATTATACATATATATTGTATATGCAGCCGAGAATATGATAGAAGAACTAGCAAATATACCTAATAAAGGTAATCTTTCAAATGTACCATAAAGAGACATAAACTCCCCTACAAAATTTAAAGTTAAAGGTACTCCACAATTACCTAAAGACAGAATGAAAAAAAGTATAGAAAATAAAGGCATTACCTGAGCAGTTCCTTTATAATAATAAATTAATCTAGTACCTGATCTATCATAAAGTACTCCTCCTGCACATATAAACAATCCACTTGACACAAATCCATGTGCTAAACCTAAAAGTATACCTCCTTCAATTCCTTGAATTATATTACTAAATACCCCTATTAAATAAACTGCGGCATGAGATACTGAACTATACGCTATTAGTTCTTTTACATCTATAGTTCTTAATGTACTAAAACTAGCATATATTATAGTAATAACACCTATAGTAAATATAATAAAAGTATAATTCAAAGATATTTTAGGTAATAAAGGTAAAATTAATCTAAATATACCGTATAGACTTAATTTTAAAACAATACCTGCAAGTACAATACTTCCACCTAAAGGTGATTCTACATGAGCTTTTAATAATCAACTGTTTAAAAAAATAGTTGGAGTTTTTACTGCAAAAGCAATAAATATACCACAAAATAAAAATATTTGAGTAGTATACTCAAAACTACTTTTAAATAAAACATCGAAATAAGTTGTACCCACTATTGAAGACATAGTTAATATAGATAATAATAAAAATAAAGATCCTAATAATGTATATAAGAAAATGTAGAAACTAGCTCTTACTTTATTACTTGACCCAAATAAACCGATTAATATGAATAATGGTGGTAAAATACTTTCAAAAAATATATAAAATAATAGCACATCTAATACTAAAAATACTGCTAATAGTAGAGTCTCTAGTAATAATATAATTATTAAATATGATTTTACATTGTTTATTATGGAGTTTCAATTAGATACTAATGCTATAGGCATTATTATTGTTGTTAATAAAACAAAATATATTGAAACACCATCCACCCCTAAATATATATCATAAAAACTTAAATCCAAGTTTTCTTGTATAAATTGAAATTGATTATTGCTAAAATCAAATAACATATATATTATTAACGATACTATTAGATTTATTATAGTAGTTATAAAAGCTATTTTCTTATAATAACTTACATCGGAAAAAGAATCTTCTTTATTATAAATATTCAAAACATCTCCCTCTGAAAAATATAGATACGATTTTTGCTGACGGGCGTTCACTTCCTCCTCAAGAGATTTCACTCTTGATGCTGTATTTGATATAGGATAAAAACTATGCATTGAAGATATTAAAAATATTCCTATTATAGGTATAATTAGCAAAACATACAATAAAGACACCCTGACGAGATCCCTACCCTTACTTGTACACATTTCGCCCACAGTAAAACTTCACCCCAGAGTTAGATCGCTGAATATATCGAAAATGACTCTAATCACTCACTCATTCATCTTTGAACTATGATCTCTCTCACCTCTGACAATGTTGTACTTAACTCATTAAAAAAAAATATAAATAAATAAGTACTGCTACGTTATGTATAAGGTACGGTTACTATTACAAAAGTCTACTATTTTAAGTAAACCTCTCTTGTAGGGTGTCTTTATTAAAATACATATGAAATATGGGATTAAGATGTTTTATATTTATTTAGCTATCATTGTTATAAAGGCGATTCTTAATATAATATTAATAGGACAAGTAGATCCTTAAAGGCTACGAAAGAATGAAGGTACCTTCATTATATAATTACTGGCTATTATTATATACAACTATATAATATAATTTTATAAAAAGAAACTAGACGTGGTGTATATTTTTTATAGTAAATATATATTTACTGGGAATATATTATAACTATATAATATACAAGGTATTAAAACTATTAAAGCGAATAGTATAGGTAATAAAACTGTTCAACAGAAAGCCATCAATTGATCAAAACGTATTCTAGGGAAAGAAGCTCTTACTCATATAAAAGTGAATATCAATATAGAACTTTTTAATCCTAAACTTAATCCATAAAATAATCCATCTACAATAGAATTATTTAAAAAATACTCTGTATAAATATAATAATATTTTCAATATAGATTAAAATCTTCTACAAAGATTGGATTATAAATAAGAATAAAATGAATACAATCAAATATATTTATATTAAATATATCTAAAATATTAATCAATAAATAACCACCTAAAAACAAAATACTTGTAAGTATACACATTAAAACTATACTACCGTATTCAGCTAAGAAAAAGAATACAAAAACTACTGCAGCATGTTCTGTCATAAACCCACTAACAAGTTCTGATTCCGCTTCAGCTAAATCAAAAGGAGCTCTATTAGTTTCAGCTACAGATCCAATAAAAAATATAATAAATATTGGTAATAAAGGTAGTACATATCAAATAGCTCTTTGAGATTCAGTATTTACTGTAAGATTCAAGTTACCAGTTAACATAATAACTAAAAGTATAGCAGAACTTAATACCAATTCATAGCTGATCAATTGAGCTGTACTTCTTAAGGAACCTAAAAAAGCATATTTACTATTAGCACTTCAACCGGCCAACAATATACCATACGTAGCTAAAGAAGATACAGCTAACATATAGTATATTCCTAAACTGAAATCATTAACTGTCAATCCAGGTCCATAAGGAATAACTGCATACCCTAAAAGGGAGAAAATTAATGTAATAACAGGACCTAAAAAGAATAATATTATGTTAGCTTGCGTAGGGGCTACATATTCTTTTAATAAAAGTTTTAATGCATCAGCAAATGCTTGCAGTAAACCATAATATCCTACAGCATTAGGACCTAATCTTCTTTGCATACTTGCCATAGTTTTCCTTTCTGCAATTGTTACATAAGCAATACCTACCAGGGCGGGAACTAATACCAAAACAACTTCAATTAATGATATAATCGTAGGAGAATAATACATAGAAAAATTTAAATTTTAATAAAGAAGGAGAAGCCATCCCCTCCCACCCGACTTCACCCTTTTAAGAATATATACCCTTAAAATCCCCATTTGAACATACATATATACTCAAATAAACTAAAAATTAAGTTTTAGATAAATAATATAATATATATACAAATTAATATATATTATATTATATTTATAAATAGTATTAACTATACTATACCTTTAGCACATAAAAAAACAATTAAGACCAGCAAAACTTGCTTCATCAATAGCTTGATCAAGATCCACGTCGGCAGCATCAGGATTCAATTCAGCATTAGGATCTAACTCATGGATCAAATCTTCTAAAATATTCGATAGATATTACCTCCCCACCACTTACCCGTATATTCGTCATACAATTCCAGATTGTATAAATATACACTTTCAATTAACTTATTTAATATGCTGCACCTCTAAAGGGTAGCTTAGCTTTGCTAAACTAATGTCTAACAAGAAGCTGTAGCTTCAGCTTACACTTATATTAAATAATCTCAATTGCCATTTTAAAGCAAAAATCCTGATAAACAACTAAGACTAGATAGAATTAAGGGCTACTAAAAGTTATGAAGGATATTTTTGATCACATACTTTAATAACTGCATGACTGCGTCCATACCCTATTCTAATAAAAAGAAAATTATTATTTACCTTTATCCTCAGGTTTTCTTAACACTTCTTTACCTTTATCCTTAGGGTTTCGGTCTCTTAGCTCTTCCTCACACAGATTTTGTAGCTTAGTTAGCCTATTTATTTCTGAATCGGAAGCAGGCACCCTTTTTATTTGATAAGGCTCTTTCATACTTTCCGCTTTCTGGATAACTTCCTCTAATTCTTCTTTAGATAAACTTTTTAGATTAAAGTCCTCCGGAAATCTATAATTTATAGCTCGTTCAGCTGGAGTTTTATTCTGATAAGACTCCCTTGTCTTAAATAGCTCTTCATATATTTCAGGATCAGTATCAGAATCAGAATCATATCTGGAAGCTTCAGCAGAACCTGAAGGTTCAGCTGAACCTGAAGGTTCAGCAGAACCAAAAGCTTCACCTGAACCAGAAGCTTCACCTGGACCAGAACCTTCACCTTTTAATAAAATATTTTCCTTAATGTCTTCTGACATCATAGGACCAGTATTAGGTAATTTTTGAGAAAGGGAGAAGGTTTGAATGATATCTTCTATAAACCCTTTCAAACCTAATCTTATAGCAATGGCAAAAAACCCGAAAATAATTCTTTAGTTATTTTAATTTCATAAGTTACACCGTATAATATTAAATTTGCAGAAATTTCAGGTAATATGTAAGATTTTAAAATGTGAAAAACTAAAAACATAAATATACTTAAAAGTATATTTTATTTAGTAAAATGTTTTTTTTAACTATTTAAACCTATTTTACTTTGTAAAGGTAAACTTACAAAAGCATGAGGTTTAGGTGGACTACTTAAAGCTCACTCTAAACTAGGATAGCTTCTATTTAAAAGAGCTTGTAAAGTATCAGTATAAAACTGTGGGCTTAATCACGGATATCTACCTGCATATTCACCTTCAATTAATTGAATATATACAATATATAAGAATAATCAAGCAGCCACTACACTTACAATAGATCCAAAACTACTTATTAAATTTCACCCAGAGAACGCATCAGGATAATCACTTATTCTTCTAGGCATTCCTTGTAAACCTAAGAAATGTTGAGGGAAGAATGTAAGATTAACCCCTATAAATAATATTCAGAACTGAACTTTTGATAAAGTCATGTTGTAATTTAAACCTAATATTTTAGGTACTCAGAAATATCATCCGCTAAACATTGCAAACACAGCACCCATACTTAAAACATAATGGAAGTGAGCTACTACATAGTAAGTATCGTGGAATGCTATATCTAAAGATGCATTAGCTAAAACAACACCACTTAACCCTCCAATTGTAAACATAAATACAAAACCTAATGCAAATAACATTGAAGGTGTTAATTTAATAGATCCTCCATAGCAAGTAGCTAATCAAGAGAATATTTTAATTCCAGTAGGTACTGCAATTATTAATGTGGCAGCTGTGAAATACGCTCTTGTATCCACATCTAAACCAACAGTATACATGTGATGAGATCAAACAATAAATCCTAATATTCCAATAGACATCATCGCGTAAACCATACCTATATATCCAAATACAGATTTATTAGAATAAGCGGAGATTGTGGTACTTATTATACCAAAAGCTGGTATAATTAATATGTAGACCTCAGGATGCCCGAAAAATCAGAAAAGATGTTGGAATAAAATAGGATCACCACCTCCAGCTGTTTCAAAGAATGATGTATTAAAATTTCTATCTGTTAAAAGCATTGTGATTGCACCGGCTAAAACAGGTAAAGATAATAATAATAACACTGCTGTTATAACTACAGCTCATCCAAATAAAGCTAGTTTGTGTAATCTTATACCAGGAGTTCTCATATTCATAATTGTAGTAATAAAGTTGATTGCTCCTAATAAACTACTTATCCCTGATAAATGTAAAGCAAATATAGCTAAATCAACGCTAGGTCCGCTATGACTTTGCACACTTGATAATGGAGGATAAATAGTTCAACCTGTACCTGCACCTCCTTCTATACATGCAGAGAATACTAATAATAGTAAACTAGGTGGTAATAATCAAAAACTTATATTATTTAGTCTTGGGAATGCCATATCAGGACCACCGACTAATAATGGTAATAAAAAATTACCGAAACCACCGATTAAAGCTGGCATAACCATAAAGAATATCATTAACAAAGCGTGAGCCGTAATAATACTATTATAGAGTTGATTATCTGCTATATATTGAACACCTGGTCCACTTAACTCCATTCTAATCAAGACAGAAAAAGCTGTCCCTAACAACCCGGAAAATAGTGAAAAGATTAGATACAAAGTACCAATATCTTTAGCATTAGTTGATAAAAATCACCGCTCCACCCAACTAGATATAACCTTAGGTTGGGATGAATATGATGCATAACTCTCAGCTTCAGCCTCTTCCGACTCACTATCCTTCTCTGAAGGTATCTATATATAGATATATATATCTTACCAAGAAAGTTATTTAAGATAATTAGTAAATTTAATTTAAATTATGTAGGAATCGAACCTATGACTTAAATTTTGCAATCAAAGTGTAAACCATTTACTTCATAATCCTTATATATATAATATATATTATATACTCTTATAATTAGTATTATTGTTAATATTATCAGTTCAAGGATAATAAATAGAATTCCGAACTAGTTAGCTTAATAAATTAAACTGCTTTATTCTATTCATTATGCAGCAGCGCTGGTTAGCAAGCAAGCAAGCAAGCTAGCTTAGCGGAACGGTAAATCTCCCTGTATAGCCTATATCTAAAGTCGCTTTAAATTTCTTATTATATACTTGAGCTTATTTATACATAAATAACGTATAAATATAGCCAAGTCTACTTAATTAAGCGAATTATAGGTACTATAAAATACAGTAAATTTAATCTTTAAAAACCTTTTTTTCTAACGGGGATGTCTACTTAGATAGTTTCGAGTCACTCATAAAACACTTCATGATTGTCCAATTAGAAAATTAACAAGATTCGATGAAGACAGAGAAATGTGATGTACTCTCTCAAAATTTCTAAATAATTCAGGATGATCCGCTCAAAATCGCGATCCTTCCTCTGTTCTACGTGTTAGCTCATTTAAATTTACCAGAAGATTCTGAAGGTTCGCATAATGAGCTATCA
>JAMAKQ010000165.1:0-38360 GCA_023628475.1 Chaetomiaceae sp. PF1801
TCAGCTTTCGATTAACGGAATAGAGTGGTATTTGCAGTGCCATCGAGCCTCGCAATTCATATCGCTCATCTCTCACAGCTATAGTTTAAAGTAGCAACCTAATATTATAGAATAGTAGAAGTATAATATTATAGACAACTAGAGGAGAGAGCTACATTCCTTTATTATATTATAGACAACTAGAGGAGAGAGCTATATTCCTTTATCAACTAGCACTTAAATTTTGGCAAGCCTCGCAGCCCACTAATTACTTAGGTTCTCATTTACTTCCCTTTAACTCCTTGCTAAACCTACAACAAATCTTACACAGCCCCTCTCCTTAAGATCTAAAGGTACCTTACTCATCCTCCTCAACAAGGCCGTACTCCACTGGCTCAAGATTAACCTTTTCCCTCCCTAGCCCAAGGGCAGTCAAAGCCCTATCGTCAAGCTCAAAACTTTCAATAGTATTGATATGATGCACCACCTCCAGATAGTTCCCCATCTTGACCGGCTTCAAAGCCTCCTTATCACCGCGCCTCCTACTAGTAATAGTAGTACTGGAAAACCTTCCAGGCGGCTTCCGATCCTCCTGCTGCACCGCCACCCACTGCGCAAGTAGCGGCTGACTCGGGTCGCCATTGAAGTGCAGCTCGCGGCGAAACAGGCCTGTCTCAGCGTACCGCGGGCCCTGGACCACGCCGATAGTCGGGTCAGGATGGCGTTCAAGTTGCCCACTTTGAAGGTAGGCACGGCCGAGCGCGGGACCCGACGTAGCCACGATCGGACGGCCCTCTGCGTCGTGGGTAGGCGCAGGCGGGTCCGGGTGCGGAATGATAGCGGGGGGACGCTGGATCTTCCTCACGCCGCCGCCGGGGAGAGGGATTTCTGAGGTTATCATCTGCTGCTCGATCTCGTCGTTGACCGAGAGCATGAACACCCGGCCGCTGGCGTCGCCGACCACGAGGCGGGACTTGTCCGGGCAGAACATGCCGGCTGTGATGGGCGCGGGGGCCTCGAGCAGGTGCCGGACGAGCGGCTTGTCCAGGGACCGGACGTTCCAGACCTTGACCACACCGTCGGAGGAGCCCGTGTAGAAGCGGTCGGGCGTGGTGCCCCAGGCGGTGAACTTGACGCCGACGTCCTCGCGCTCTCGGTCGCCTCGGTATTCGTCGATGGGTTCGCCGTGTCGAAGGACGTGGATGGGCTTGTCGCTCTGCGCCGTGTCCCACACGTAGGTGTTGCCGTCCGTACAACCGGCTGTGACGTAGGAGTAGCGGACGCTGTTTGGCCTACAGAGGGTTAGTGAAAGGTGCTAACGGCAACCGCTACCATGTGTAGAGTAGGGAACTTACATGATTGTCAGCTCGTTGACATCGATGGCCGTACAATCCAGGGTCATGATGGGGCTGTAAGCCTTGACGCCAAACTCCTCCTTGTCCGCCGGTACAAAGATCCTGATCTGGGTGCGCACACTAGGCTCCAGATCCAGGCCCAAAGGCGACGTGGCGGCAATGAAGCTCTCCTGAGTGGGGTGCCAGAGGACTTCAAAGACGTTCTGCGTCGTAGCAGCTGTGACGCGCCACCGCTCTCCGGTGATGCCGTCCCACAAGCAAAGCTCACCCGAGTCCCGCCTATCCACGGGGATGTCGTTATCATCGCCCGTCCGGCTTCTGGGCGAGTAGCCCACCAGCAGCATGTGCTTGACCCCCTCAGCAAGGCCCCATTGCATGGTTGCCGGGTAGTAAGCCCACTTCTCGGTCGAGACAGTGTTCCCATTGGCGTCAGTAACGCGAGAACACGAGTACGACCGGAAGGGGCTGCTTGAGATGTCATCCTTGACGTTGTAAATTCGGACCGCGTCCACTGCCACGTCGGCAGCAGTGGCAACCATGCCAGACTCGTGCTTGGATGCAACGACGAAGTTGACGTTGCCATCATGCTTCCATTCGCCCAGAACGCTCATGGAGGCTCCGGACTTCTCGACTCTCCAGATCTTGACCGTCCGGTCGAATGAGCAGGTAAACGCGCGATCGTGGGTGGCGTCGTAGCTCGAAGACACGACCGACGAATACAGCCACGGGTCCTGGCTCTGCCGCATCGCCTCGGTCGAGTTCTCACCCTTTTCGACGACTGGGCGGACGATCCGATGCTCCGGGTACGCACGGAGGGTGAGCTGGCTGCAGGAGCCCAGGACCAAGTTCCCCGGCTTGTTGTACTGCTGATTGTGCGAATCCGAGTGCTCCGTCGTTCCGCAGATGAAGCCGTCGTTGGACACCCAGGAGATGGTGAAGATGTCGCCCGCACAGCCGGTCCACTCCGCTATCTTCTCGAGATCGTCCTCGCGGCACTTGCGGAACTCGTTCTGGAAGTTGAGTTGCTGCGGGCACCTTGAGCCGGCGTTTCTCTGGCCCGAAATCTCCCTTGCAAGCAGAAGAGAGTCGACCCGGCTCGACCGGATGTGCTCCCCTCGCCGGTCGTCGCAGTCCTTCTCCAGTGTCAGAACAGCCGGCTCTGACCTGGTCTCATTCCTCTCGAGATCCATGAGAACGGCCCAGACATCCTCACGTGTCCTATTCGGAAGCCCCTTCTCACGCTTGAACGCATCGGCAATCAGCTCCTTGCAGCGCGGGTCCTTCTTAAGGAGCTTGGCGATATCCTTTCTGGGATCCCTCCTGCCCTTAGTCGTCGAGATCTTAAGGGTCTGCCGGGCGAGGACTCGGAGGTATTGCAGCTCGTCGTCAGTGAAGTCGACATGGACTAGGATGGTGGGAAGGTCAAGCTCTCCAGAGTTCATGTAGCGGGGAGCTTGGGAACCGCCGATGATGGACGCCCTCTCCCACGCCGTGAGGTAAGGCTGCCTCGGCTTGGAGAACCATTTCGACAGTGGTTTCGCCTCCGCCTCCCATTCGTCCCGCGTACTCTGGGTCACTGGGGAGTCCGCCAGTGAAAGGCCCGTGGTAGCAGCTGGTCTAGGAATTGGCGGCTGGTGTGCAGCTAACGTGGCAACGGGAGCCGGTGACCTCGCAGTGGTGGGTGTCGAGTCTGTGCTCGGTGAGGCGGGTGAGCTAAAGCGGGCAGTGGGCGAAAGAAGTACTGCACTCGGGGATGTTGTTGGGGACGTCCGGACCGGTAGCGCGCGAGGGGTCGGCTGCGGTGTCGGAGAAGGTCGAGCTCGTCTCGGCGATTCCGGCTCTGGCAGCGACCTTTTGATAGATCCGCGCGGTCCTATGATCACCGGCGTTTCAACAGCCACGCGCCGTTCGGTAGAAGCCGGTGTCCCTAACGGATCCTCATCATCGTCATCGTCGATGGTGATGACCACCGGCGGAGTTTGCGTAGACCTGACCGGAGCAGACACGCTCGGGCGCTGGGGTGTTGCGCTGATCCCGTTGGGCCGGCCATTCCCCCCAGCCCGTGGGATATTCGGTACAACGGGCGGCGGTATTGGTGAAGCAGAGTACCTAGGGGCACTCGAGGGTGTAGGAGCGGGACGTGTTGGCGCGGGGGTGTTCGAGGGTATGTTCGGCCGGGGAACGGGTGTCTCAGACTTTGGTGACGGAGTCGGCTGAACAGTGCTAGAAGGCACTGGCTGGTGACCCTGAGCCAAGGAGAGCAGGTTAGCTTGTCGTTCGTGCTTGATAGATAGACTCTTGGGCTGTATGTACAAGGCGACTGGCAAGCCTTTGCACGTGCTGGGCGGCCAGGGAAGACAACCTGGCTTCGAACTCGAGGCTGATAGTCCCGTCCCCGCGGCTGTTATACTCGCGGGCGAAGTCAGACCCAACCAAAAGGGCGACGACCTAGCAGGTGCGACGTAAGAATATATGGTGAGCCAAGCCGAAGGATGGACGAAATGGATGTAGCGGGTTGGGAGGCCAAGGCAGAAGCAAAGAAAGGCGAGAAGCGCGTACCTGCTTGCCGATTGCCAGCGTATTCACCCTAGCCCCGGGCAAGGTCGCGAGTTGCGCGTCGATATGTGGAAAGACTTGCTTTCGCAGGCACTGGTGGAGGAGCCGGTTTGACTGAGGGCTTAGGTTCTCGTCGAGGCGGATTCTTTTCGTCGGAGGCTCGGACGGAACCGCAGGCCTCGCCGGCGGGTTGGTTCCGGTCCTAGATTGGCTGGTCAACAAAGCTCGAAGGTCGCTAGCCGATAGTACCGGTCCGGCATCCTGAATCCGGAGGAGGGTAGGAGAGGAGGTGGTTGTAGTGATGGTAGAGCCCATTGTTGGAGAGCGGCTGAAGCCCGGGCTCGACCGACCACCCAAGGAAGGCACCAGAGCTCGCACACGTCGAAATATGCGATTCCTGGAAAGTATCGCCGTGCGAGGGTAGTAGGTGAGGGAGAAACGCGTATACGTCCAAAGAACGCGTTTATGGTTCCACGTACCTCGATTCCATCAACAGCGTCGCTGGTACTTTGCTGCTAGAGTTATAGCTAGTAGGTAAAATTAGCCGATCACCTGAGCCAAGGCCGGAATTTGTGGTATGCAAATCAATAGCCTTTTGATTAGATAAGCAGAGATAAGTTAACATAATTTTATTACTTAAGATATTAGGTATATAAAACTACTGATTACTTATCAAGTTTATAGTTAGTTCTATTAATATATTTTAATATATCCTGATAATAAATAATAATAATATAGTTTTGTAGTAGTTCTTTCCCTTTTAATATCTCTCAAGTTTATCAATATATATATTTTAGCACTCTAATGAGCTTTCTCAAGCTCTTCGTTCTATTCAATAATTTGCAGTTCTCTTCATTGTGAAATAGCAGGAGAGATAGCATTTGTGCGCGGGTGCGGTAGAATCTCCTAAACATAGAATCAGTCAGCCAAGTTCTCGAGAAGCTTGACCACTACCCGTTGGCTGGGCGGTCTGTGCAATGCCTAGAGCTAAGCGGCCAACAGAGAGTTAGCCGCCAGGTTCCGGTACGTGAACCCAACTAGCCAACGGGTAAAGGAGATTAACATAGACTAGGCGATATACAATCTAGCCTCAAAGGTGTATAAGTACTGTAATGCACGCATATCCCTTTATTGTTCTTACAATCGAATATAGGCACTTCAAAATGCTCATCTTATCCTTCTTCCTGATGGAGCCCTGGCTTCTGATGCCGCAGTTCATCTGCAAATCGCGCGCCCAGTGCCCCACAGACGCGGTCGCGCAGCGGCCCCTGCCATCAATTACCGAGGCACGTGGGATCCCAACATTCCACACCCTCGAAGGACCAGCAAGGTTCTCAATTCTCACAGGTAACACAACCTAAACCAAAATATACGATATACCCAACGACTTGCTCTACAACTAGTGTATACAACAAGAAGACCATGCGATCTAGAAAGAGATTCTGGCTATACGAACCATGCATGCAGCCCGCTCCGCTGACCAAACCCCTCTACACCTATCACAGAAGCAATGCAATCACAGCTTGGGCTTCTCGGCCGCCTGGGCGGCAATCTCCTGGTACATGCGGTCGATCTGCTGGCGGAAGGCCCTGGCCGTCTGAGGCCGCTTGAGCTTCAGTCTGTATTTTTCACATCTGATGTCAGCATTCATTTCATCCCGTGCAGAAGAAGGTTCTGAGTAATCACGAAGTGGGGAGAAGAGAAGAGAAGAAAAAAGGTTAAACTCACGTCGGCGTCAGCAGCTCATTATCCACCGTAAACGGCTCAATGTCCAGATAGCAGTTCTTGACCTTCTCAAAGCTGTTGAACTTGTGGTTCTTGCCGATCTGGTCCAGCAGCTTGAGGAACGCGCCCTTGACGCGGGGGTCGTTGGCCGCCTGGCGCAGCGCCTCCTTGTCCTCGGCGGGGACGGGCTTCTTGAGGATCTTTGCGGCGTACGGCGCAAACGTGACCGGGTCGATGCCGAACACCGCCACCAGGCACGACTCCTTGGGGTCGCCGTGGACAAAGGCCGTGGCGATCAGGTTGGTGCTGCCCATGTAGACGTTCTCGATGCGCTCGGGCGAGATGTACTCGCCCTGGGCGAGCTTGAGCACGTTCTTCTTGCGGTCGATGATCTTGAAGCGGCCCATCGAGTCGACCTCGACGATGTCACCCGTGTGGAACCAGCCGTCGGCTTCGATCGCCTTGGCCGTCTCGTCCGGGTTGCGGAAGTACTCCTTGAAGATGATGGGCCCGCGCATCAGCAGCTCGCCGCGCGGGTACGGCTTGTCCTCGACCGTGTACTCGTAGTCGGGCACCGACTCGATGCACAGCTCGACCGACGGGCACGGCCCGCCGATGTTGCCCGTCGTGAAGTCGTTGGGCATCTGCACCGTGCCGACCGCGTACGACTCGGTCATGCCGAAGCCCTGGAGGAAGTTGTTGCCGAACGCGGCCCGCAGGAACTCGTGCACGTCCGGGTCGAGCTGCGCGCTGCCGCTGACCATGGTGCGCGTGCGCTGCAGGCCCACGGCCTTGAGCACCTTGGGTGTCCAGATGCGGTCGTACAAAAAGTGCTTGTTGGTGGCGCTGCCGGGGGGCAGCCGCATGCTGGCCTTCTTGGTGTCGATGACGCGCCGCGAGAGGGAGCCCTTGAAGCCGTCGGCCTGGACCGTCGCCGCCTGGATGACCGAGTTGAAGCGGTTGTACAGGCGCGGCACCGACATGAAGCCCGAGGGGCGCAGCAGCTTGATGTCCTCGACCAGGGTGGTGATGTCGCCGTGGAAGTAGCCGATGCTGGCGCCCTCGGCCAGCGCCGTCTGGTCGGCCATGCGGCCGTAGATGTGCGCGAGCGGGAGGTACGAGATGTGCACGTCGCCGGGCTTGACCGTCTGGTTGGAGCGGGCCGCGCTGATGCCGGCGACGCCGTTGGCGTGCGTGATGAGGACGCCCTTGGGGTCGCCCGTCGTGCCCGAGGTGTAGTTGATGGTCAGGACGTCGTCGGCCTTGGGCGGGCGCATGGCGCGGCCGGAGCGGGCGCCGAGGGCTTCGACGTCGGCCATGGCCATGATCTGGATGCCGTGGCTGGCGGCGGTCGCGTTGAGCAGCTCCAGCTTCGAGTGGCCGGCCATCTCGCCGGCGTCGAGGGGGTCGAGCGAGATGATGAGCTTGAGCGTCGGGACGCGGGGCGCCAGCTTCAGCAGGGTCGGGATGTGCGGCAGCGAGCAGGCGATGGCGATCAGGCCGCTGTGGTTGATGATGTACTCGGTCGTCTCGGGGCCGAGCGTCTCGTAGAGCGAGACGGGCCACAGCGACTGCGAGAGCAGGGCCAGCTCGGTGATCTGCCACTCGGGCCGGTTCTGCGCCCACAGGCCGACGCCGTACTTGTCCTGGGTGACGCCCAGCCGGTGGTGCAGCTCGACGATGCCGGCGCCGAGGTTCTTCCTCCGCTCGGCCACCTCAGCATATGTCATCCAGACATACTTGGGCTCCCACGTCTTGGTGGCCGGGTTCCAGGGCCTCCATCCCAAGCACCGGGTCTTGGGGTGCTGCGAGACGGAGTACTCGAAGAGGTCGTGGATGGTCCTGTGCGCCGGGTCGAATGTCTCGAGCAGCGGGCCGTTCTGGAAGCGCCAATGGCGGTAGATGGGCGTGCGGTTCGGGCGCTCGGTGCCAGGGATCGGAAGGGCGTAGGGCGCGCCGGGGGGAGGGGGGGTCGCGAGGGTCGCGATGTACGCTTGGGTATCCTGCTTGCTGCGAGCCATGGCTGGGGACGCACGGCTGGGCTGGGACAAAGAGGGTCGCTAAGGAATGTTGGCTGGAGGGAGAGGGAGGGCTTTGCGCGAGACCGTCACGTCGCCGTTTTCTGTTTCTTGCGCTGGTAGGAAGGTGTTGAGAGAGCGACGGAAACAAAAAGCCAAAAATGTCTGGACGACGGCTCCTTTTCGAAGGCAGGGTCGGCATTCGGCAGCATGTGGCCTCGTCTGGACGTCCTGAGCCGAATGCGACAGGGATGGCGGGCCAAGCCGACGACAGTTGAGATCAGGGATCCAGCAGCTGGTACCTCTTCTCCATCGACGTCGGTCGGTTCGATGCAGGTTCAACAATCTTCGGCCTCGGAACTGGTGTTGAAGGTGCGGAATCTCGATCCTCGGTGCGTTACGATCCAATCCTCACGTTAACCTATTCTTGTACCACATGTCTCAAGTTAGACATTGCAACATCAATCCGGCGCGCTGTTAAACCCAAGGTACCTCGAGGCCGACGGCGCCGAGAGACAGCCTCGGCTGCCATGTCTGGGGGTGGGGCCGTGGCACCGAATGTGGAGGGCGCCGTTTGGTCGCGGACTTTGCAGGTTTCCAATCGCCGGCGCGCCAGTGGACAGAAAGAGTGCGGAGAGGAATGCCCAGGTGGTGTCGAGACGGGCTCCGCAAATTTAAATCGCGGCGCGACTTCCCTGACCGGCCATCGCGTGCATGAATCGGCCGGCAGCCCCAAAACGGCATCAACCCGGAAGGACTCGACCAGACACCACACAGCTTCCGATCAAGGACGACGGCGGCGTCGAGTTCGACGGGACATAGAAGCCGCAGCTTGGGTTCGTTATGGGCGTCTTGCAGTGCTGGGCCCGGAGGCTAGCGCACTCGAAATCGGGACTATCATAACGTACGTAGGCGTTGGTGGTTTGGAAATTGGAACCTTGAGATGGTCTCGGAGGCTACTGCCGACAGCGGCGGAGGGCACCCGCCGGGCGGCGCAAGGTGAGTCTTTGGGAGACAATTCGAGCGGAATCCATCCATTCGTACAATTTGTAGTGCGTAAATCCCCGAAGCCGTCCCTGGTATGGACTGCTGAAGGCTGGTGCGGACTGGAAACAGTGAGACGGTTGAGGAAGGAGAATGCGGGTTAGGGTTCCGGTATTTGGGGTCAAACACTTGAACAACGCACGGGCCACACAACTTCGAGCTTCAGCATCGGGCTTCGAAACGCCAAGATGTCAGAACTCAGCAACTGCCCAGAAAACGCCGTCTCGAGTCTTGCATTCACACGCGGACAACAACGACAGAGAATCACCTTTTGCGTTGGATAAGGGCTCAGCTCAAAGGATTCTTTTCTGTTACCCTTGATTCTCGGTTCTATTCTCTCAAATCCTTACAGGACTCAACCCTCTCTCGAATCGAGCGAGAGTCGATAGCAAGTGCATCGACCATCATGAAAGCTCAAACACGGGGTATCGCCACTACATATTTCTCACAACTTCAGTAGCAGCCAGTTGCCAGACATAGAAACCACCGCCAAGATGGCGATCAAGCTCGCGCCAAGTGATCCGGATCTGCGACTGCCGGCACCGAGGACAAGCTTGGTAGAGCTACTGCGGCTTCACTCTTGTGTTCAGCCGACTTCATTGGCCCGGTTGATTCTCTCGTCCCGTCTACCATCTCATGCGCGACAGCGTTCCTGGTGATCTTCGTTTCAGGGGGACTGGACAAACTGGGCATATGTTACAACAAGGCGGCCTCGCGTCGACTTGCCAGCTGTTGAGATGACCTAGCTCTTCATCTCTGCTACTGCCTCTTGTTTCTCTCGTCATCTCCCATTTCTCTTCTTTTCGTTTCTTCTCGGCTGGCCTTCTTTCTTCCCAACTTTTCACTTTTGTTTACTGCGCTCTCCGTGCTGTGCATCTCCGTCTCTCTACCCACCATGAAGCTCACCAACATGTCATTCCCCCTGATGCTCCTCATCAGGGCCACGCAGGGCGTCTTTGCCCTGCTCGTCCTCGCCCTCTCAGGCTTCGGTAAGACCCTTTGGAAGACGATAGATTATGCCGTAACTAATCCGAGTTTCCAGTCGCCCACTGGTACAACAGCAGCACGACCTTCCCCTCGCCCTCGCAAATCAACTTCCTCATCTTCACGGCCGTCTGGTCCTTCCTCTCCCTGGCAGGCATCGAACTCCTCCCGCGCTTCCTCCCACGCAGTAAGCCCCCTCCCCTCCCCTTCCCTCCCCTCATCCCCCACCCAAATACAAGACAAAATAACTGACATAAAAAAACAAGTGCCCAAACCCTACCTCACCCTCGCCCTCGACGCCTCCACAGCCCTCTTCTCCTTCGCCGGCTTCGTGGCCCTCGCCGTCTTTTTGCAGGGCCTGCTCTTCTGCCGCGGCGCCCCCTGCCACGCGGCGCAGGCCGATGCCGCCTTTGCTGCGTTTTCGTTTGCCCTGTGGGGCGCGTCGACGGGGCTGACGGTGCTGGAGATGGTCAAGGCCCGGAGGGGTGGTGCTGCAGTGACTGCGGGGAGGATGGCGGGGACTGGGGCTATGCCGATGGGGATGGGGATGAAGGAGGCTGCTGCGTAGGTTTGCCTACCTACTCAAGGGCGGGTTCGTCTACGGCGTCTCAGGAAAAACTGGGAGGGATTTTGGGTGGTGAGGGGAGTGGTGGTGAGGCGAGGGCTCCATCTTTATCCTGATGAGTGATGCCGGGGTTCTGCATCGGGAGGGCGCGGCTCAGGGCCGAACCGGTGCGTTGGGTGTCAGAAGCTTATTTCAGCCCTGGAGCCGGCCGAAAAGCCATTGCGGGTCGGTGATCCTCGGGTTTTCTGGTGTATGACACGACTTGATGGGCTTACGTGGGGCATGAAAACATGGGATTGCTTACGGCTGCCACTTAGCATCGCCTTGATGGCTTGCTGTGGCATGGGGGGTTACGGTCTGGCGTTTCCGGTTGCTAGAGCGTGCCTTTGGATATCATGTGCTTCAAGGGAAAAATACAGTACATCATACATCACTATAAACTGTCACGGCTTACATTCAAGCTGCATCTCCCATATGCGCCGGTGTTAGTGCGATATGGGTCCAGAAAGAGGTCCCGTCAAGATACCCGTACTGACCGGGAACACTCAAGGTTTATTAGGTACTCTAAACTCTCTCCTTGCCCCAGCCGCTTCATCGGACTTCTAATCTCACCATAGATCTCAGCTCCACGACAGCGGCCCAGTCGCAATGCAGACCTTAAATGACACAAGGTTGCTAGAGGGTCTGTTGGGCTGACCCCGTCGACCTTTCGGGAGAGACACCTCGAGAGTCCAGGCCCAAACGTGTAAGTGATCGACGGATGTGGTTACATCTGCAACTGAAAGCACACCACCACATGCGGGACCCAGTTGATCCTTCTTGGGGGTTCTTCAATCTGTACCCCGCGCAGCTTCCAGGAGGGTACAGCAGGGACAGCAGGGGATGCGGGATGGTTCCCCTCCATCACCCAAGTGACGTGCCGAGAAACTTTGAAGCTGGGAGAGTGGACAATTTATCAACCCCAGAAAGTTAGCTCCGATGACGGCAATGGCGGGGTCGAGTTCGAGATTCGCGATATCGATAGGTACGGAGCTGCCCCTCGCTTTAACAGCGCTGAGTCGCTGACAGCTTCTGCGAGGCGAGCTCTCGGACAATGCGCCATCCTCGATTTCAGCCATCTCAGCCCATCATACAGGATTCAACACAGCCCAAAGTCCATGAGAATTACAGCGCTCACGGATGGTGACAGCAAGGTGCCTGGCGTGGGCAGCCCCGCGCCATGGAACGATGGCGCGATTGCGTGCTCTGCATCTCACCCCACTTTCCCCCAAGAAGCACATGCGACTGGACAACCCAGCCGCTTGCCGCGAGCATTGAAGTGATCTTGTAACAAAAATTCACAATGGCGACCCAAAAGAGTGCATCCAGCATGGCGATCGGCTAGTTGAGGATACCGAGTCGGGCGTGGGCGGGAGGCAGGGAAGATGGGAGATAGAAATAGGACGACATTCCCCCGTCGCTGGGTCTGGGGCGGTCCTTCGTCCCATCCCACATCCTCCTTTGTTGTCCGAGCTCACGAATTCCAACCGATTTATAACCTACTTCCCGCTATTTTCTTCTTGTGATACCCCATTGATACCCTTCACGTTCCAAACGACCAGCAGCCACCATGTCTGATCTGCCCCAGAGATTCGAGACGCTCCAGCTCCATGCGGGGTATGTGTGACTGCCTCGAACTGAATGACACTGGGCAAGTTCGCAGGACTGACATGTTGACAGCCAGGAGCCGGATTCGGCCACCAACTCCCGGGCCGTCCCAATCTACGCTACTTCCGTGAGTCTCAGGGCCTCATACTGCAGACCGCAACGACGACAGAGCTGACGGATGCGAACAGAGCTACGTCTTCAATGACTCGGCCCACGGCGCCCGCCTCTTCGGCCTCAAGGAGTTTGGCAACATCTACTCCAGGATAATGAAGTGAGTGGCGCGGACAGACACGGCAGTATCTGAATGCCGGGGTTTGGACTGACACTCATAGCCCCACTGTCGACGTCTTCGAGAAGAGGATCGCAGCTCTCGAGGGCGGCGTGGCTGCCGTGGCCGCCTCGTCGGGCCAGGCCGCCCAGTTCATGGCCATTGCCGCGCTGGCGCACGCCGGCGACAACATCGTCTCGACGTCCAACCTGTACGGCGGGACATACAACCAGTTCAAGGTGCTCTTCTCGCGCTTCGGCATCAAGACCAAGTTTGTCAACGGCGACAAGCCCGAGGACCTCGCCGCCGCCATCGACGACAAGACCAAGGCCGTCTACATTGAGAGCATTGGTAACCCGCGGTACAACGTGCCTGATTTTGAGGCCATTGTCAAGGTGGCCCACGAGGCGGGCGTCCCGGTTGTGGTGAGTGGACCAGAAGCAATGGTGTGGGAATACTGCTAAGCGGTTGCCAGGTCGACAACACGTTCGGCGCCGGCGGCTACTTTGTGCGCCCGATCGAGCACGGCGCCGACATTGTCGTGCACTCTGCGACCAAGTGGATCGGCGGGCACGGCACGACCATCGGCGGCGTCATCGTCGACAGCGGTAAGTTCGACTGGGGCAAGCACGCCAAGCGGTTCCCGCAGATGGTCGAGCCGTCGGACGGCTACCACGGGCTCAAGTTCTGGGAGACGTTCGGCGCCATCACCTTTGCGATCCGCGTGCGCGTCGAGATCCTGCGCGACCTCGGCGCCTGCCTGAACCCCTTCGGCGCCCAGCAGCTGCTGCTCGGCCTCGAGACGCTGTCGCTGCGCGCGGAGCGGCACGCGCAGAACGCCCTGGCGCTGGCGCGCTACCTCGAGAAGAGCGAGTACGTCTCGTGGGTGTCGTACCCGGGCCTCGAGAGCCACCCGTCGCACGAGACCGCGAAGAAGTACCTCAAGCGCGGCTTCGGCGGCGTGCTGAGCTTCGGCGTCAAGGGCGGCGGCGCGGCGGGGAGCCAGATTGTTGATGGGTTTAAGCTCATCTCTAACCTGGCCAATGTCGGCGACTCCAAGACGCTGGCCATCCACCCGTGGACCACGACGCACGAGCAGCTCAGCGACGAGGAGAAGATCAGCTCGGGTGTGACCGAGGTGAGTTTGGTGAATCTAGTGGCATGTTGAGAAGTGACGCTGACAGACCCAGGACCTCATCCGCATCTCGGTCGGCACCGAGCATATTGACGACATCATTGCCGACTTTGAGCAGTCGTTCAAGGCGGCCGCCGCGGCGACGACGAAGGATGGTGACAAGCCGGCCCCCGAGGCCAAGGCGGAGGAGGCCCCGGTTGTGGTTTGATTTTAGCGAGCGTGCGATATTTCTCAAAAAAATAAAATGTTTGAATTATTCATGCGTTCAAGTCCTGAGGTCGTAACTTGCACACTTGACCTCCTGTCGAGTGTGGGAAGAGGAAGAGCTTTACCAGCCAAACTTGGAGAGTCGGAGCACTTCTGCGCGGCCCACTTCCAGCTCCCTCAACCAATCACAGCTCACTCTCGCAATGCGCCCCTGCAAGCCGCATTTCGTCACCAAAACCTCCAGCAACTCCATCTCCAACTCCCACAGCGCATCAACAACCTCACCACACCCATCTCAACCAACCCAACCCGCGCCACCGTGCGCCCGACAACAACACCAACACAAACAAAAACGATGCGCCTAGCACCCCTCATCCTCCCCCTCCTCGGCCTTCTCCTCCCCACCCCATCAACCGCCAAATCCCAACCCTCCTCAACGACAACAACAACAATAACCCTCCGCATCCCCCCATCCCCTCCCCACCTCCCGAGCCCTCACCTCCTCCCGCCCTCCACCCACGCAACCCTCACAACACTCGGCAAATCCCTCTCCGCACCTCTCTCGGTATCCAACACCTTTGTCTTCCGCGACGTGCCGGCGGGATCGTATCTGCTGGACGTCCACTGTCCCACACATGCGTTCGCGCCGTTGAGGGTTGATGTCAGCCGTTCTGTCGATGACGAGGATGGGGATGTGGTGGGGGCTGCAGTAAAAGTGTGGGAGACGTTTCGGGGGAATGATTGGGGGAATAAGGGGGAGAGGTTACAAGTTGCTGGAGGTGGAGATGGAAATGGGAAAGGGGCGGTGGTGGATGTGAGGGTGCTGGGGGGAAAGGGGTATTTCATGGAGAGGAGTAGCTGTAAGTCCTTTCTGTCTACTGGGAGGGTTTGGGGTGCGGATGGAAAGAAGCTGACAAGAGGGAAAATAGTCTCGCTGCTGAGCATCTTCAAGAACCCGATCATCTTGCTGAGCATGGTCAGCATGGCGCTGTTCTTTGGGATGCCCAAGCTGGTGGAGAACAGTAAGTCCATGTTCTTTTCTCTCGTTTCTCTTAATGAGGAGAGTAGTTCTGACTGACATTCCGCAGTGGACCCCGAGATGCGCGCCGAGTGGGAGGAGCGGCAGAAGGAGAACCCCATGAACTCGCTCATGGGCGCCGCGTCGGGCCAGAACGCCAACCCGATCGGCAACTTTGACATGGCCGCGTTCCTGGCCGGTTCGGGGTCGAATAACAAGGCGGAGGAGGGCAATGGCAAGGGCAAGGGGGAGAGCAGGAAGAAGCGGTAGTGTCGCGGTGGATAGGAGGTGCGGTGTACAAGTATAGGGTACATATGATAGAGGTTGGTTATTGTGGAATACAGTCGCAAGATGAGACGTCTACTTTCATCCAAGAGCCCCTTGTTCCATGTTTTCTCGAGATATGGGCGGGACGCTGTCAAACGACTGGAGAACCGCATATCATCATAATCTATTGGCTAATCATGTACTTGCGAATGTCGTTACCATCATCGGTCAAGAGAACTAGCGAATGCAATGCAGTCCCAACCAACCTAAAACCCAGGCTCATGATCCGAGAACCAGAACGTCAAGCAACCAGAAGCCGAGTCCATTCACCCTCCATCCCGGCCTCAGCCCCAGACCTCACTCATACTCTCCTTAAAAATCACCACCACCATCGAAGTCGGCGCCGTCCTCTGTGTCACAGGTTAGTCATCCCACCCCCAAAAACACCGAGGCAGTAAATCAAGGAAGTTACTCACCAAACCCATCCTGATACGCATCCTCCTGCGCATCCTCAATCGCATCCGCAACCAGCACCCCGCCCAGCAACCCCGCGCCCACACCCAGCGCCGCACCACCCGCCATCATGCCCATGCCGCCCATCCCGCTGGACTTCTTGTGCCCGGCGTTACCATACGCCCCCTGGGGAGGGTAATACCCGCCCTGCGGCGGATAACCTCCATACCCCGGCTGCTGGGGAGGGTAATACCCTCCCTGTTGCGGGGGGTAATACCCTTGCTGAGGAGGCGGGTACCCGCCATAACCCTGCTGCGGCGGCGGGGAGTAGTACTGTTGCTGCTGATGATGTCCATGACCGCCGGCATGCGAGCCCACCAGCCCGCCCAATGCACCCGGTAGCGCACCACCCATACCACCGCCGCCGCTGCTGCTGCCCGGTTTCTTACCACCAAACAGCTTCCCCAGCAAACCTCTGCTCTTCTGATCCTCCGGCCGGGGTGGCAGCTGACCTGGGAACGGGGAACCCTGCCCACCCTGTGGTTGGGAATAGGGAGCTGGAACAGGCGGCGCCGACGCCGCTGCCGCGCGAGCGTCCTCCTCGGCTTGGAGCTGGCGGGCTAGGCGGGCGTCTTCGTCTTCTGTGTTGTGTGTCGACGAAAGATTCGGGGTGCTGCTGTTGATGTACGACGCGGCGGCGCCCTGGTTGGCGTTATTGTTTGAGGGGGTGTCGAAGGGGTTGTTGGCCTTCTTGGTGTCGGAGGGCGCGGGGCTGGCGGTGCCGGGGGTGTAGGACGGCGGCGGGCCGGGAGGGACGAGGGTGTCGTCTTGCGGGGGGCGGGCGGGCTCGGTGGGTTTTTCCCATTGGGATTTTTTGGTGTAGGTGTTTACGTAGAACCTGGCAAGAAGGGAGGTTAGTAAGAGGTCGTGATGGGATGTGGGAAGTGGTGTCATGCGCTCACCATTCCTTGTACTGCTCGTTCCAGCGGGCGACCCAGCCCTCGGGCACCTTGGGCGGCGGGGGACCTGGGGGAGCTTCGAAATCGGCCATGGTGTGATGAGGAGTGTTCGTTCGAACGAAGGTCTTTTGAGGATCGGTTAGGGGTTAAGGAATAAATCGAAGAGGAGCTTGTCTTGGTTAGAGGTGGTGATGTAGGAGTAGGAGTAGTGGGGCCGATGAGTGAGCCGGGAATGGCGGGAATGGCGGGGTTGATGAAGCAGTTCGCCTTTTAATGTCGGAGACGAGTTTCAACCTCTCGAGTCGCAAGAGGCCTCCTTTGTCCAGGGGAGAAAAAGATACGACTACAAAGGGAAGTGGTTCCTGAGCGGCAATTTTAGTCCCTCGCACTCGGAAAGCAAGCGAAGCTCCGTCCGTGTAAGTGAGGGGCAACTTCGCAACCTTGCACAGCCACTCTCGTTGGACAGGCACGGGGAGGAGGAGAATCCGACTCTCCGATGTGAGAGGATGCCATTTGCCCTGGCAGCCTGCAAACGTTCGGATGTGGCCACTCTTGCTCACTCGTGCATCGATGACGTTGCGGGATTCAGCCACATTCAGGAGGCTGAAAATCAGCTTCGAAACGACCGAGGACGCCACCTAAAGAGTGGCCGCGTGGCAGAGCGGCTGTGGTTCAGATGGCCGTGGAGCACATCCCCTGAGAGCACCGGTACCTGACCCTGTGACCTTGGGATGTGGTGGCAGTCACCTTCCACCGCTGGAATCGTCGGACATGGCTCAATGTCAGGCACAGCAAAGGCGTCCCTCTCAGTCTCAGGGCTCTCAGCTAAGATACCTTATGTTGCGCTGTTGTGATATCAACCCTGTTCCAAAAGCCTCTAATTTGCAAACATGCAGCCTATCCCCTACCGTCAGTCCCATGCACACCTTTCTCCCTCTTATCTAGCAAACCCCCGTGGATGCGAGCCATTGCCCCTGATCCGTGTGTCCATCCCATCCTCTCCAAACTCAAACTCCAACCCATGTGACTCCAGTCCATGTTCCAAATATGAGCCCCCTTAAACAAACGCCACGCTGCAACGAAGAAAAAGAACCCAAAGAATTCAATAAACCTCTTCCCTCTCCCTCTCCCTCCCTCGCTCCTGCCGCCGATCCCCAAACAGCAGCGCCGCCTCCATGCAATACCCCCCCGCGCCCGTCGCCATGCGCTTCTCGCTGCCATAGCATATCACCACAGCATCCACAATCCCGCTCAAAATACCTTCCATCGCGCCCAGGATGCCCCAGCCGATGAAGCTCGCAATCAGGCCCACCACGTACGCATACGCGCTGCCTCGCACGCCCAGCCCGTCCGGCCGGTCGATCTTGAGCTGCCTGGCGGTCATGACCCACCCCGCGAAGCCCAGGGCGGTCGCCATGATGAACCGCGTGGCGTGAAGGATCAGCTTGGCGAGCCGGTACGGCAGAAGCGGGGAGTGCTGGTTGTGTTTTGGGAGGGCTGCCGGGGTGAGCGTCGTGGTCGGCCGCTGCGGGGAGATGAAGTCCATGTGACTAAGGCCTCGGGATGCCATGGCCAGTGTCTGTGAGTGGATGGCAGCGTAGGTTAACGTCAACGGGTTCGTCAGGGCGGCAATTGGCGTCGGGATGAACGAGTAGACAAACACGCTGAGAATGTTCGCCAGCCGCTGCGGCAGCACCAGCAGCGGAAGTCGAATGGCCAGGGCTAGCAGCGTCGATAAGCAAATGGTGCCAAAGATGGTGGTCATGGCATGTCCCAGGGCCGCGGAGACGACCTCACGAGACGACGGAGCCGGCACAGCATTGCGGTGGAAGTACCACTGAGATACCGTCGCCGCCGTGGTGCCGCGCTGCACGCCAGAAATGACGGACAGCGTCCAGATGTACATCAGGACAAAGTACACACCGAGCCACCAGCTCGACGCGCTGATGATGAACTTTGCAAGCCTGCTCGAGAAGCTGCCCCCAAGGAAGACCCGAGTGAACATGAGCAGCCACGCCCAAGTCCAGACGACCACCACCGCGAGGCATCCCATGCCGACAAGGATGAGGGCTGAGTTCGCAGCGAGGATCCGGCTCGAAAACTCGAGTATGCCGACCGCCGACCGAAGCGCGTGCCGCCCCTTCCAGACCAGATACAGCCAGACCACCGCAGAGATGGCCGGCACACTGGCGGCCCACCGCATCACCGTATCTTGGAGCCGCGAGCTCCCGTCGGTCGATTGGTAGCTCGAGATGAAGGGATACAGCGAGAAGGATATCAATATCACCGGCACCGCAACCAGGACCAGGGTGACCAGGGGCTTGACAAACGACCGCAGCGCCGCAAGCCAGAGCAGAGACACGATAATGGACACCAGCGTGTCCACGGCCAGCAGGTGGAAAGAGGCCCGTAGCGTGGTGTAGATGGTGTCCCCGAGCGGCCCGTCCCCGCCCCCTGTGTGCAGCACGACCAGCACAAACGTCGAGAATAATGACGCCTGGGCGATCAAGTAGAGCCAGGCAAAGAAAGCGTCGTGCTTAAAGATTTCGCCTTCCACGCGGGGTGAGGCTGGGTTGGCGTTCAGGTTGGTGTCGAGTGAGCTTGCAGGCCGCGGCAGGCCGAGTTCCGAGTCACCCGTTGAGTCCCTCCTGAGATGCCGCGTCGGGGCGGTCGTCGACTGGAACTTCTGAAAGGGTGGCGGGTCGTTGTCGGCCGGTGTTTCCACCATGAGATCCTCGGGCGGTTCGCTGTCGGCAATGGTCGAAGCCAGCGTGACATCTTCCATCCCCTTCCCGTCCTCGCTTCCTCTTGACGGTAGCCTTTGCTTCCCCTTGCCGTCCTTGCCTGCGTCGTCCTCTTCTAGGGCCCGACGGGAGTAGCGTTTTGTCCCATTCCAGCTGCTTCTGATTCCCCGGAGGCGCTCCCCTAGCCCCGACCCGCACTCCTCCTGACTCCGCTCCAAGGAACCATGGCTCTCGTCGTTGTCTGTCTCGGTGCTTTCCTCGAGTCGGCTCGTGGCAAAGACTCGCCGCGATCGCTGTAGCGCAAACAGGTCTGCCGCCTCCTCCTCGTCCTCGTCGTCGTGCTCGAGTGTAGGCTGGAATAGCGGCGCATCGTTTGTAGCGTACCGCGAGCCAAAGGCGGCGAGACCGCCGAACCGGGAGCCGCTCGGCTGGTAGGGATTTCCGCCTCTACCCAAGAATCCGCGTCCAGCCAGTCGCGACCCTCTGCCGTGCCAGTCGGTTTGGCGGGATGGCCCGTTGTCGGCCTGGCCAAAGTTGGACAGTCGTGACTGTGATTGTGCGAGGAACCTGGAGGCATCTGCGAACAGCATGAGCGCGGGCCGAAACACACGGAGTATGGAGGTCGCAACTCACATTCGGAGAACATGTCGGCAGATTCCCGTCACCCTCCGGCGAGGGTGCTTGACTTCCAGACACACAGCCTTGAAGCCGGCAGTAAATCGATGGTGTGGGCTCTCGGGCGGGGAACCAAGGCTGGGTCAACAGGAGGTTGCGGGGGCGACGAGTTGGGGGTCGCGTTGACCTCGACCGGGTGCGGTTGGGCCGATGAAATAATGATTAAGTCAAAGCCCGTGCGTCTCAGGTACGAGCGGCGTGTCCATGCCCCGCAATACGGCAGTGTTGGAAATGGTGGTATATTCGATAAATCCTAGGTCGGCAGCCTGGTGGTTGTGTGAACTTGTCCAACAAGGACAAAAGAAGGCGGTTTTCGTTGTGAGGACGAAAAGACGGCTCTCTGCAGGGCGACAACAGCAGATGGGAAGGCAGCCAGTCGCCGGGATTGCTCACGAGGCGGAAGCCAACCCGCTGCAGGCGTGACTGCGAGACGGAGACGGTGACCAGGGGACAGACCCACTTGACCGCTTCCGATACGCTAACACGAAGATACCCCTGTAGATATGCAGCTACAGAAGGCTGGTCTCTGGGGAAGCACTGATTGATGCATATCACAAGCCCAAGACCACGAGACGAAAATGAACCAAGATTCTCCCATGTTCTTTGTCCATGAATAAGTATAAAGAATCAGAAAATACACCAGACCCTAATGTAGGTCTTATGAGACAGAAGCTCTACATTCCGTCGGGTGGTGCCTCTCCGAGACCGCAACTCTTCGGTGACGGTTGAGGTTTCTCGTTATCGGGCGGTTGCGTCACCGATACCCAACCTGGAACAGCCCCATCAGCTGCCGACCCAGACCTGCTGATCCGCTCCGCAAGGTGGAACATTCGGAGCTGCAAGCCTGCCGCTGTTCACCACGGATTGGCTGGAGCTTCCGCCAACCTCAACACTGCATGTAAGCACTGCTGCAGCTCAACCGTCGACACGCGCCCAAGTGTAACTTCCGTTGCCTGCCCGAAGCATCTTTGGTTTTCTGTGTTGATAATCAGCTTCAAGCTCTGTATCTTGGAATCGTTCTCGTCACTCCTTCGTACTCGCGCTACCTTATTGCTCCGTTCTTCGGGCAGTCCTTGGCGAGTCTCAACAAAATATCCGGCCAAAGCTTCCGGCGGAGATCAACCAACGACGACAACGACCACCTCTACAGGCAAGAAAGGAATTTCAAGCTCGGCTTCCTTCTCAAAGGACTGAGGAACAAGCTCGAATCCGCCGAGGAACTGCGCCGGCGACCAACAATCCCCCTCTCAGACCACTCCCTCGCCCCCGCCATGTCCTCCGCGCCGTGGGACTACATCGCAAAGCTAGTATGCATAGGCGACTCGGGCTGCGGTAAATCCTCGCTCACGATCCGCCTCTGCGAGGGGCGCTTCGTCCCCCACCACGACGTGACCATCGGCGTGGAATTCGGCTCGCGCATTGTGCCCGTTGGACCGCCCTACTCCAGCCCATCCAGGAACCGACTCCCACCGGCACAAGCCGACGGAAACACCACCACCGACGACACCAGCCCCGAAGCAGAAGCAGACAACAGCAAGCAAGGCCTCCCCCCACCACCGCTAACCCACCACGCCGCCGAAGACCCCAAACACCCCCCACACCAAAAACACATGAAACTCTCCCTGTGGGACACAGCAGGCCAAGAAACCTACAAATCCGTCACCCGCTCCTACTTCCGCGGCGCGTCCGGCGCCCTCCTCGTCTTCGACCTCACCCGCAAATCGACCTTCCAGCATGTCACCGACTGGCTCAACGACCTGCGGCAGATCGCCGAGCCGGACATTGTCGTGGTGTTAGTCGGCAACAAAGCCGACCTCGCTTCGCCGCGGGCGGCAGAAGACGATCAAGGAGAACAACAACAAGGAGGAGGGGGAAATCAAAGGGAAGTCACAAGACAAGAGGCGGAGGAATGGGCGCGGCGGAACGGCGTGCTCGAGTACGTCGAGACGAGCGCCAAGAGCGGGGAGAATGTTGAGATGGCGTTTATGAGGGTGGCCGAGAGGATATTTCAGAATATTCAGGCCGGGAAATACGATTTGAATGACAGGCGGTCGGGGGTCAAGGGGCCGAGTGCGGGCGGGGCAGGCGGAGGGGCGAGTAAGCCGGTTAGGTTACATAATGATAAGAATAAGAGTCTGGCTGGGGGTTGCTGTTGATCGGGAAGGGTGTATCATGAGGTTGGGCTAAGTTCGGGCATGTACTGAATGGGACAGGGCGTCAAGGATAGCTGTGTTGTTGTATTAATAGTAATCATCAAAGGGGGTTGGGGGAGAAGAATACCCGCCGCTAGGTTGAGAAGGAAGATAGATGCATACTTCGAAAGGATTGAAGGGATTGTGCACATCACTCATAATACAACGGAGAGTTGTTGCAACCAAGGGGAGCATTGAGCGTTTTGATCCGCCAATTCTTTAAGCTGGGCACATTCAACTGCGGCTTACACCACACACAACTCAGCAATAACCAGAAATTGAATTGCAGAAGCCCCGTCTAACAAAAGAGACCATAGATTGGACGTATTAGAGTGTAGGGAGTAGCTAGCCAAAGCAAGCCCTTGTGCTCCCTTCCTTCCAGCAACTAGCACAGCATGAGCCATAACTCCCCCCATTCCCTTCATTTTATGCTTTTGCTCGCAGTGCCTCCCGACGGAAACCAAACCCAGCCCAGACCGGCGCTAGATGACACAAACAAGACCAGAGAAGAGATGGTACGGGCCATGAAGTTCACTCCCAGCACAAATCTCCCCTCCTCCCTTTCCAATCAAACATCGTACACTCCAGATGCATCTAGATGCCTAATCTCCCATCCACTCCTAGACCGTCGTTTAATCCGACATCCGCCACGTCTCAAACCACTTCATGTAGCTGTAATTCTTATTCGGCCCCGTCATGCCCCAGCAAATGGGCATGAAGTAGGCATACAGCCCCACGACGGCCGCATACAGCAGGGCATACACCCCCAACTGCACGACCGCGGCCCGGTTCCGGAGGAACCAATCCGCCAAGAACCCAAACGTGAGGATGGCAAAGTACAGCGCCGGGTAGTAGTGGTGGACGTACGTCACGCGCGCCATGATGACAAACGGCAGGTAATGCAAAAACCAGCCGGCGACGGGGTACAGGCCGGCGTAGTGGATCTGGTCGATCTCGGGCTGCGACAGCTCGCGGTAGCCGCGCTGCCAGCGGAGCACGTACCAGGCGACGAGCGCGGCAAAGACGCCGAGGGCGGCGGTCGAGCCCCAGTAGACGATGGGGTTGCCGAGGAGGAAGTACTTGACGATCTTGTCGTCCCAGCTGCACATGCGCAGGCCGACGTGCAGGATCGGCCACTGCCACCATTGCGAGGCCAGGTCGTCCTGCTTGTCGGGGTCGGGGACGAGGGCGTTGTTGGAGGTCATCATGGCGACGTTCTGTAAAAGGTCAGTATCCCTTACAAAGATGTGTCGGTTATCGTTGCGAGGGAGCATACCAGGTGGATGAAGTCCTTTAGGAAGGGGGACTTGTACTGGCCCGGGTCACCAGGAGGCACTGCTCGTGGTTAGCATGTCGAATCCAGGCTTTGAGGAGTCAGCCAACTTACGCTTCTCGTTGACGTGCGCCTCAATGTTCCAGTGGGTGTAGGTGTCGCGCGGGTTGTTCTCCTTGGTGCAGGTAACCTCGATCTGCTTGAAGCCCCACTGCGGCAGGTTGACGTTGCCAGCGCGGAGATAGCAACCCAGAACCTCGTGCTTCAGGCGGAAAGCGGTGGTGAGAGTGCGGATCCTGCTGCGGTCGCGGGACGCGGCGTCGCTGACCACCTCAATCTTCCAGTGGTCCTTCTCGTCGCCAACGGTGGCGTTGCCGTAGCAAGAAACCTCCCATTGCGACTTGGTCATGGGAGCAGCGATCTGGTGCGAGTGCAGGTTGCGGCCGGTCTGGGCGTGGAGCAGACGGATCGTCTCGCCGTCACCGATGAAGCGGGGCTCCGCAGTAGGGTCGTACGGGGTATCGTGACGGTTGGGGTAGAAGAGCCAGTTGTTGTTGGAGTCCTTGTGGTGGTAGCACGTCACCTGCTGCTGGGTCGATCCCTCAGGGTACGTCTGGACATGAGAGTGGAGCAGACCGCCGCCGTAGCCCATGTTCTTGATGGTGACCTGCGAGCCGTAGGCGATTTCCAAGGGGCTGTCCCTGCCAACTTCAGTACCGCGCAGATTGGCCTGGAAGAGCGAGGACATCTGAGCGTCGCCGGGGCCGCTGTTGGTGAGCACGGCGAAGTGGATGGCAAAGCTGAGCAGGTAGACGAGGAACGGGAGGATAATGAGGCCGACAACGCGGGCCGCCACGTGCGCGGCCAGGACGGGCTGTAACTGTCAGCTCACTGATCGAGCAGGGACCCGTTGACCAGACTTACAATAGGCATCTTGGTGTCGCCAAACTTGTTCCACAGATCCTCAATGGTGTACAGGCCGACAAGAGCGGTAACGAAGAGACCGACCAGCTTGACGCTCGTGACAAAGCCGATGCTGAGGCCAGTCATGAACAGCCAGAAAAACCACTCAGGTTCGAAGCTGTTCCGGCGCTGGTTGTGGAACTTGGCCCAGCAGAGCGTGGTGGCGACGGTGCCGAACAGGAGCATCGAGTCGAGGAGGATGAAGCGGCTAATGGTGGTGTACGAGTTCTCGCAGAGGACCATCAGGGTGACGAGCCAGACGGCGGGGCGCTTCAGCTTGAGCTCCTTGGCGGTCCAGTAAGCCATTGGCACGCACACGGCGCCCCAGAAGGCGTTGAACTGGCGCATGAAGGTGTAGTTGACCTCCGGCGGGTACGTGTCGCCCGACTTGAACTCGAAGGAACCATTGTAACCGGCGAGATATCCGCTGAGACCGACGAGGAGCTTTCCGGCGGGGGGCTGCGGCGGCGTTAGCTTCTAGATCGGACAGCTCGTGCGAAAGGGTCAACTTGCATGAACGTCAAAGTAGAATTCGCGCTTCAGGTAGTGGCTGCCGAACTTTCCAAAGCTGTGAGAGAAGGCGGGTTAGCGAGCGTGGTGGGAGGTAGGCTGTGGTGGGTCGACTGACTGAGCTTCGTCCCACGTCACGATCGGCGAGAGGCCGATCTTGTAGAAACGGGTGAAGAACGAGAGGAGGGTGAAGACAATCGGGGCAATGAGCCATTCCCACTGGTCGAGGACTTCGAGGGGCGAGGGCTCCTTCTTCGCCTTCTTTTTGTCGTCGGCTTGCGGCTGCGGGACGACGACCTGCGCCGGCGTGCCCGGGATGTTGCGTCGCCTGGCCGCGTCGCCCAGGTCGGCGCCGGAGACGACAGCGGCCCTGTCGTTTCCAGAGGCCATGGTGTTGATGCGGTTAAACGTCTATCTGCGCAGGTTCGGGCGGATCGTGATGCGGCGTTCCCAAGGGTTGCGACGGGCCGCGTATAATATAGGAGACGGATGGATAATAAAACGGGATCAAACGAACGTGTCGAAGCAATTGAAACGGTAAAAGCCGTTGCGGGCGAAAGCTACCAATGGCAGATTTCGCACACCAACAGACTGTGTCTCTCCAAAATCGAAGAAAACACAATGAAGAAAGGCGAAGAAAAAGTCGTGGGCTCCTCGATGTCGAGTCGAGCTTGCAGAGCTGAGCTGAGGAAAAGGGGATACGAATGCGCTCCAGGCAACTTCGTGGCCTTTTTTGCTCCCTCGGAGTGGCTTGGCGCTGTCATCCCTGCTGCTTCTGGCCCCACCAGCCGCTGCGGCTGCACCTCGATAAAGTCAGCTTATCCCTGCCCTCAGATCTCGAAGCCACCTGATCATCAAACACTCAATTTGCACATGCTGCATCAGAGTTACGGTACGGAGTACACCAACATTATCCTGTCACTCGGCTACTTCGTTGTTAAACTTAGCAACGACCGAACCTAACTACGACAATAGCTGTTGTGTCATATCATCAGGGCCTACTCCCTTCATCCGGCTTTGTTCGCCCTACAGCCTCTACTCGCGGTGCGGTTGGACACATTCCATGGCCAGAGTCGGCTCTCTCAGTGGAGGATTGGCTACATTTTCTGATGGTCCCTGGTAGGCTTTCTCGTGCGTAGTGGTCGTCTGGTCGGGTTGAGCATTGGCCTGGGAGGAAGATAGATACGCGTCATGCTTGGGTCTGTGCCGATAGAGATAAGACATACCCTCCCGGTTCGTGGTGTTGGGCAGCGTACTGGCGCGTCTGAGTGACTCGATTCCTCGAGGAAAGACACGTAAGCCCAGGTTCAAAGGCAGAGCATATTTGCCGCTCTTCAAGTACTTCATATCTGAACTTCATCGGGCACTCTGCCCTGTAACTAACTGTGCACGTCCAAGTCGTGGACTCAAGGACAGTAATGTACAAATGATATACACGCAGAACTCCTCTATCTCCCAGCAAACGCAATCCACAGCCCCAACCAGCCCTTTTACGCCGCCGCCGCCCTGATAGCCGCCGCCTCGGACTGTGCCTGCGCAAGCATCTCCTTCTCCCTCTTGATCTCCTCGTTCATCTTCCTGATCCGCTCCCTGTCAAAAGCGCCCTGCGCCTCGCGCTCCTCCACCTCGCGCATGGTAAGCTCGTCCTGCGGCGTGGGCTTGACGGCCACGGCGCCGCTCTTGTCCATAAACTCCTTGAGGATCGCCTCGGACCGCCGGTTCTTCATGTCGATGGTGACGGCGCGCTCGCCCTCGGCCGGCGGGGGCGCCTTGCAGGTCCCCTCTGTTGATGAGCTCGGCTGCGGCACGTCGGACTTGAGTGTTGCGCCGGGCTCGCGGAAGTAGAGCGTCAGCGTGGCGGGGCCGTCTTGGTCGTGTGTCCGGTTGACGAGCATGGGCACGGCGGGGTTCCAGTATTTTAACCGCGGGAGGTTGTCTTGCCAGAATTTCCTGTCCCCCAGTGTGTGAGTCTCAACGCTTGCAGCCTGCGACAGAGGGAGGGGATCGCCCGCACCGTGGCCCCATATGCCCGCCGTTGAACTTGTGGGCAAACTCCAGGTGTATCCGCGTCACGTCCTGCGGAAGGATTGCTGCCCCGGGTCCATTTCTTATCCTGATGAGCTGCAAAGGGGTTCAATATCGTGGTTATGCGGGGACGGGCGTCGTCGAGGGGAAGCAATCGAGGGACCGTACCTTCTGCAGGGCGTGTTAGCGAACTGGACTGCTGCCATTGATTCCAGAGGTACTTACTCCAGTAAGCTTGTTCATACGGCGGATGACGCCCACCATCTTCAAGGTCTTTGAGGCGGCCGCCGGAGACGACACAGACTGTGGTGGATGTGGACGTTGCGAATCGCGCGCCAGCCGAACAGGGACCGCTGATTGACTGCCCGATTGACCCCGGAAATTTTTGGCCTGACTTTCCGGTCTCGTTGCTTCACCGCCTTTGCCGGCCGGAACCGCTTGTCCAGGGACTGGGGCGAAGCGTAGGTTAGTGGGGCGCCGCGCCTGCTTGCCTGCCGCAGCCCCTGTCTTGAATTTCCCAACCCGAAATTTTTGGGTCGAAGACAGCTTCCAAATCGCAACCTGGACAGCAAGACCAACGACAGGTCAACATCTCCGAACAGCTTTTCCCACAATGGCTCCGGGCCGCGCGCTGTCCTCGCGATGGCTAGGAAGAGTCTTCAACCTCGAGCGCAGCACAGCGACATCCGAGCTGCCACTGTATCTCTGTCCGGCATTCCACTCACTCTCCCGTGAGAGCTTCGCCAGCCGCCGACATTGCCAGCCCAACGCGCGACCCGTGCAAGTCCGACGACTCCATGCGGAGCCTGCCGCACCAACGATATCCGAGCCGCCGCCGTTGACCAAGCAGCCGGCGAGGACGCTGCCCCTACAATGCCACGGATGCGGTGCTCTTTCGCAGACGACCGTCCCCAACGAAGCCGGCTACTACGACGTGTCGCGCAGGGTAGTCAGGGAATACCTTGGTTTATTGGAAGAGAAGGAAGTTAGGAGGCCGCGCGATACCGACCAGATCATACAGCAAGCTCTGCAGTCAGTTGATGTCGAGGCCTTGGAACAGCAGGGCATCAACCTGAAGGCGCTGCTGCCGGAGCGCGACGCCGAGAGCAAGCCAGCGCCCGCAGCCGACAAGCCTCCCCTGTGCGATCGTTGCCACCACCTCATCCACCATTCGGCCGGCAACTCGATCTACCACCCCAGCGTTGAGTCTCTGCGAGACACCATCGAAGAGTCGCCCTACAAGCGAAACCATGTGTACCATGTCTTGGACGCCGCCGATTTCCCCATGTCCCTCCTGCCGAGGCTTCAGAGCCTGTTGGACATCACGCTACGCACGCAAAACCGCAGGGCAAAGCCCGTCAAGTTCCAGCACGGAAGGCGGATGGAGATGAGCTTCATCATCAGCCGGTCCGATCTGCTGGCGCCCAGGAAGGAGCAGGTCGACTCGCTGATGCCCTATCTCAAGGAGACGCTGCGGGAGGCCTTGGGCAGGGTGGGAGGCCGCATCAGACTCGGCAACGTACACTGCGTCAGCGCGAAGAGGAGCTGGTGGACCAAGGAGCTCAAGGAGGAAATCTGGAAGCGCGGCGGCGCCGGGTGGATGGTGGGCAAAGCTAACGTGGGCAAAAGCCAGCTCTTCGAAGCCGTCTTCCCCAAGGGCAGAATGGAGTGGGAGGCCCCCAAGCAACAAATCTCGGTCAAAGTCTTCCCCAAGTCCCAACCACAGTCGACACCAGACGGCGTCATTTTCGAAGACGACCCAGAAAACGACCCCGAAACAGACAGCAACCCCCTCCTCCCAGGCCGCACCGTCCAGCCCACCGAAGAATTCTCCCTCCTCCCCCCCCCCCAACCCGAAACCAACTACCCCCCGATGCCCGTCGTCTCCTCCCTCCCAGGCACCACCGCCTCCCCGATCCGCGTCCCCTTCGGCAACGGCCGCGGCGAGCTCATCGACCTCCCCGGCCTAGCCCGCACCGACCTCGAATACCACGTCCTCCCCGAGCGACGCCAAGACCTCATCATGAAGTCCCGCATCCTGCCGGAGCAGCACACCCTCAAGCCAGGCCAGTCCCTCCTGCTGGGCGGCTTCATCCGCCTGACGCCGCGCAACGTGGCGCCCAACGAGGAGCTCATCTTTCTGGCTTACGCCTTTACGCCCATCGCGCCGCACCTGACGGCGACGGACAAGGCCGTGGCCGTGCAGACGCAGGCTGAGGACGCGCCGAACGTCGAGAACATCTCGGTGCCGGGGACGGGGGCAAAGATCAGGCATGCTGGTGCGTTCCAGGTCAGGTACGATGTGACCAAGGCCCGGACGGGTCCTATCACGAGCAGGGTGGCGGTTGGGTTGAAGGTGGACAGGCTGCCGTACCGGGTGCTGGGGATTGATATCCTGATTGAGGGGTGCGGGTGGGTGGAGGTGGCGGTGCAAGTGCGGACGAAGCAGCTGTTTCCTCACCAGCACGACTCGAAGGGTCGCAGGGAGGGCGGTGAGGAAGACGGGTTCAGCAGCATGGAGCAGCAGCTTCAGACGCTGGATTTGAGGCCTGAGCCGGTGAATGTGGAGAAGAAGAAGGAAGGGAGGAGGGAGAGTGAGGAGGAGCCGAGGTGGCCGGTTATTGATGTGTACAGCCCGGAGGGCAAGTTCATTGGGTACCGGGCGCCGATGAACGCGTGGATTTTGAATAAGCCGAAGAAGGAGACCAGGTCGAGGCCGAGGAAGAGTATGAAGGGGGCGAAGAAGTTGGAGAAGGCGATGAGGAGGGCGAAGGAGGCGAGCGAGTGAAGCGACGGGGCATTGAATAGCTTGCTGTAAGATGGGTGTATTGTATATCGTAACATATTCCGAGATATCCCACAGTTGATCTTCCCAGGTGTGTTTTCCCGTCGGCGTCCGGAGGGGGGTATAACCTCTAATTTCTGAACCATGGCCCTCTTCAGCCAGCCATGTACCGTCTATCCCAGGATGTGTACCCCTGAAAAGTACTAGTACACCTTCATCATACACTTTTCCCCCAGTCAAGTCAGAGACCTTGCTTTACCGTTCCCTCAAAACCCCGGCGGCCCCTTGAACCGCCCATTATCATCATACCTCGCCTCTGCTCCGTGTCAGCAAACCCACCCCCATCCTCACCCGACCCCAACAACAGCGAGGAGCAACTTACTAAAAAACGTATAATTCAACGTAACCGTCTCCACCCCCCGCATATTCACATCCTTCAACAGATCCGGATCCAGGTAAAAAAACACCGGCATATCCACCGTCTCGCCCGCCGCCAGCCTCTGCTCCTCAAAGCAGAAACACTGAATCTTGCTGAAATACGGCGCCGTTTGCGCGGGCGTGACGCTGTACGTCGCGACGCCGATGATGTCCTTGTCGGACGTGTTGGTCGCCGTGTAGAAGGCGAGCGCCGTCTCCCCCGGGAGGACGCGCACCTCGCGCTGCTGCGGGACGAACTTCCAGGGGAGGGCGTCGGAGACGGAAGAAGAAAAAGTCACGCGGATGCGCTTGGCGTCGGTTACGGGTTCGAGGCGGGATGCGAGGTCGGATGGGTCGGACGAGGAGGAGGAGGAGGCACCGTGCGCGCGGACGGGTTGGCCGCCCCAACCTGTTGTTTGGCAGATCTGTTGCAGAAAAAAACAGATGTCAGACGGTGTTTTTGAAGGAAGGGGAAGGAAGAAAAGCATACCATCTTGTACATGGGCACCGAGCCATAGGAGAAGGCGACCGTCCCCAAGATGATGCTGATCGTGTAGTACCTGTTCCAAACCCCAGACACAGTCAGCACCACCCCGTCCAACCGAAACCCAGCCCATATCCATAACCCACCCACCCCAATACCAAAGGGAGCAGGAAGGAAGGACCCTACGCAGTAGACCGATTCCTCCTCCTATAAACCTCACTCATCCGGTCCATCCCCGGCGCCGCACCACCAACCCGCCCATTCCATTGCTGCTGCTGCGTCTGCTGCTGCTGCTGTCGTCTCGAAAAGCTTTGCGAAAAGAAGCGCTTGGAGGAGGAGTAGCTCGCGGACCGTGCTTTAGCCGTCGTCGTCGTAGCGGAACGGGTCGCAGCCGCAGCCGGCCGCTGCCATTGAGGCCCCGCGCGCTGGCAAAAGAAGCAAGACCAGCTTGGGGACGCTTCGGCGGCGATGCGCCGGGCGAGGCGCGGTGTTGGATTCATGTTTGGTGAGGTTGGAAGGTCCGCGGGGTGGAGGTGGAATTGATTGTCCGCAATTGATCGTCCGATGAAGCTCGGGAGCTCCAGGAAATCTTGGCGGGTGCCGCCGGCTGGCGGGGCTTGGCTTGGCTTCCCGGTTCACTTACACGAGGGGACTTGCCCAAAGGGGAAGCAAACCAACCTCTAAGTTTGTTCTATCAATATCTATGTTGTGTTCCCGTCAATCAATGCTAGAGCTCGCCAGTGCTATCCATAAAAATGCACATCTGCCAAACCAGTACGAATACCCAATGCAGTTTAATCCTCCTTCTCAAGCAGCCGCCCACGCACACCGGCCACCATGCCATTCACCCTCTTCGGCAGCCGCCACGTCGTCAACTTCCTCGCCACGTTGAACAGCCCCTCCAAAACACCAATGATAAACACCTGCACAATCAGAATCAACAGCCTGATCACATGGTCCCGACGCTCCAGTTCGGGCCTCTTCCCACGGCTGAACGTCGAGTCCCTGAACTCAAACGGAATGTTTGCCCCCAAATGCTCCACCGCAACCCGCAGCCCGCTGCTGAAGCCGTCCTCGTGGAATCCATACTTGGTCCACGCTCCCGCGTAGCTGATGCCCCGCTTGTTCTGAATCGATTCCAGACGCTGCTGGGCGCGGACGGCGGCGGGCGTGTACAGCGGATGGCGGTAGCTGAACCGGCCCTGCACCGTCCTGGGGTCGGGCTCGTGCAGCGGGTTGAGCGTGACCAGCACGTCGCCGAACATCTCGTGAGGGACGTGCTGCAGGATGTTCATGTTGTACGTCATGCAGACCTGGTCGATGTTGCCCTTGGCGTTTGGTGCGGTTGACCTGGTCAGGTAGTTCCAGCTGGACCAGGCAGTGCGAGAGCGGGGCATCAGCGACGTGTCGGAGTGCAGCACGGCGATGTTGTGAGAGGTCTGGAAGTGCTTCAGGATGGACCTCTCCTCCTCGGTCGCCGAGTTGCGGATGATTGAGTAGGCCTGGTCGCCGTGGGTTGCCAGGATGACGTGGTCAAAGACCTCGGAGCTCCCGTTGTTGGTATACAAGCGCACGCGTCCGTCGGGCTCGTTGGTGAGCGATGTCACGGTGGTGTTGAGACGCAAATGATTCGGAGGGAAGCCATGCATGACTTTGTCGACGTACGTCTTAGCGCCCGTCGGAATGGTGAGCCATGCTGGCCGCGCAGCAACAGTCGAGAGGAGATGGTGGTTCCACCTACATCCATCAGCACGGCTCCAACACTGCAAAATGAGGCCACTTACAAGAATCGAATCAGCGTCACGACTGGGAAGTCGAGCGTACATTTGTCAGGGCTCGTGCTCCAGACGGCGGCTGTCATCGGGATCAGGTAGTCGTCGCGGAATGCGTCCGAATAGCCCTCCCGGTCCAGGTATTGCCCAATCGTCTGGTCGTTTGGCTCTTTCTCCAGCAACACGTCGGTTGGCTCATCCTCCAACAGCACGTCGAGCGCAAACTGGTTGAAGCGGATGATGTCGAAGATCATTCGCCACATCCTGGGCGAGAACAGGTTTCGTCGCTGGCAGAAGAGAGCACCGATGCTCGAGCCTGCCCACTCAAAGAGGCCCTGATCCCGGGACACGGAGAAGGTCATCTCGGTGGGCACAGTCTTGACGCCGATCTTGGTGAGGAAGTTGAGGAAGTTTGCTGCTCACATGTCAGTCCAGAGCCCAGACGGCGGGAACGTTCGACCTACGGTATGTCTCCGGGTTCATGACGATGAAGCCCGTGTCGACCAGCGTCTTGTACTTCCCCTTGACGAACTCGACCGTGTGGGTGTGGCCACCAAGGCGGCCCATCGCCTCGAACATGTAGACATCGTGCGGGCTGCGGTTCAGCGCCCACATGGCGGCAATCCCGGCGCAGCCGCTGCCCACGACGGCCACCTTCTTCCTAGGATATGGGTTAGCCCGGTTGAGCATGGCAAGGTTGAGACATGAAGTCGGTGTCCGGTGAAACAAGAGGGAGGGGGGACTAAGGAAGTGCGGAAGTTGATATCAACGGAGCCTCTCGGCTCAAATGGCTAGTCAGTGGTGGTCTGAGGCACAACGAAGCAGCCGTTGGGCGGCGGATGGGAGGTGCTTGGGTGCAGTGTAGCTGGCAGCGCCGGATCCAGTTGTCTTTTGAGCTGTTTTGGACCCGGGGCCAACGCAGCCGGGCGTGACTTGGGCCTTCGACGTAGTTGACATACCTGACTGGGTGATTTCCAGACATCTCGGCATCGGACAGTCGATTGTAAGACGTGGCAGAGGTGGAAGCGCGAAACGGTCAGAGCCGGCGGTGGACCTTTATCAACAGTCGAGAATCTGGAGCAAGTGGGTTCGCAGGGTGCCATTGCAGCAGTCGCCATGTTGTTTGTGCATTAGTATTGCGACATGCTTCTCGGAAACTGAAAGGCGTGGAGGCTCGGTCGCGCTTTGCAGCAAGTGTGCAAGATCAGAGCAAAGGCATCGACAATGGACTGCATCCATCCCGCAGCCGAGCTCGCCTGCAGAGACAATCGCCACTGGCATCTTGAACGGGTGCAAACGGATAGCGGGGCATCTGCGGCCGGTCAACAGATGCTTCCAGGCAGCAAACAGCAGAGAGGAAGGAAATGGCCAGACGCTCCATGTTGGAGTGGAGGAACTTGGGGTTGCTGGTCCAATTGCTCTTGCCCACATTGTCGCTGACCCCATCGTTCTGGCCACACCCGGGCAGGCCAAGGACGCAATTCTCAACTGTAACAAGACTCCGTCGACAAGAAGTGCGAAACGCAGCTCACCAGAATGAGAATTAAAAACGTGGGGGATGAATCCCAAAAATTGATGTTGAGTCTTTTGAGATGGACGGTGCCGTTGCAAACCGTCTGATAAACAGTTCCAAAAGCTGCCCATACTATCAAGTCACTTTGGCGGAGTGGTTAACGCGCTGCCCTGCTAATTCACAGTTAGCCGCTAGGCAGTTCCTTCGGGAGCGTAGGTTCGAATCCTACAGGTGACGTTTTTGGTGTTTCTTCAGTCCTTTTGACTCGATCAACGCTTTTTGCGTGTCTGGGCAAGTCGTGGTGGTTTGAAGAGAGACGACAGACTCTGGCTCCAGATTTCCTACGGTATTGTCACAGACAGCAAGCGATCACAGCCCTTTGAGCAAACAAGGAGAAGCCAGGGCTGCATCAGGCCGCCTGGGACCCGACGCCGGCATGCTCTAGCCACCAAGGACGACACATTTCTGCGGATGAGGGCCCTCGAAATGGAACAGGGAAAGCAGTCTTGATACTTCAACTTCATCACGACTCTCACCAGGCCTCAGCATTTGGGAATCGGTGGCAGCACAAACACAAGCAAAGCATGCTGCCAAAGGTGATCAAAATGTCGAGGCCAAACGGGATCGCCCACTCATCGCGCAGGCCAAATTAATGGCCAGGCATAGTAGCAATTCTTGAGACGCCAGTTTCTCTCTGCCCGGTTAATACAACCCAATGCACATGCAGAGACACGAGGTCTCTGGAACATCGGGCCTAATTCTGCGTCCCCGGGGTGTTCAACTTTCATGGAGAGAAAAAAGAGAAGGAAAAGAGGAAAGGAGCGGGAAAAGTTTTGGTGGTTAAATTGCAGCCTGGGAAGGTGGGGCTACTGTGTCGGATACAGTGTGTTACGGCCGGACTAAACTGTGTGGATATGCGAGAGTTTGGTGCAAAACACCATGCCAAGACTGGTGATCCAGTTGCAACAACTTTCGTGAGCAAGTATTAGACATCAAACTCTTGGCAGGTTTATCTGCTACGCGAGTTCCTGGCAGCAATCCTGGCACTTCTCCTCAACCCCGCAGCATCTATCACGGACCCCTGAGCCGCCCTTGTCCTCTGGCTGCTCCTGGCCGGCTCCCTTGGCTTCTTGTTTACTGCCTTACCCCTACTGGAACCCGACGGCTTCCGGTGTGTGCGTTCAGACTTTCCTGTCGCGACCTTCTCCTTCGGTTCTGCTTTGCCTCGCTTGGTGCTGTTACTCGGTAGCGGCGCAGCTGTTGCGGCCGGGTCGCTGGCGAGTTTGGGTTTGCCCCCCTCTTTCCGCGAGGCTGGACCCCCCTTCCTTGGATTGCTCTGGCGGGCGGTGCTGGCAGACTCGTCCCCTGCTGTCGGGCTTGACACCCTGCGTTTCGTAGGCCTTGCTTCTCCTTCTGCTTCCTCTCCGTCGGCGTCGTCTCTCCGCCGCTTGCCTCGCTGTGGCGATGCGGGCTCAGAAGCCGTTAGGGACTCCTGGGAGTGCTCCCAGAGATCCAACCAGATTCGGCGGTGGGGGATCTTGTATTCTTTGATGAGACCGTCCCTTGTGACTTGGGTGCTGTTGGGCGCGTCGGCGTCGCCCTTTTCCTTCTGCAGCTGTCTGAGAAGACCTTCGGCCATGGGAAGGAGCTTGACAATGTCTTCAATCAGGTCCCTGTGTGTCGTCATGTGGGTGTAGCCAGACCATATCTCGCACCCGGGTTTGGCGCGGTCCTGCAAGTCCCGTTGTAAGTGGTCCCGCAAGTAGGCGATAAAGGCAGAGACGGCGTCGATCGGGTCGAGGTCGCGGAGATCAGGCTCATGGTCCTGGCTCCGGCGTTTTGAGAAGCGGCGCCATAGCCTCAGCTGGGTCTCCCAATCGCTACGATCGGTCAGGTAGCGATTCCTGATGTAAGACTCGCCGTTGTCGCTACCACGCTGCCCGTCCGTGAGATCTTCAGCGTGGTAGTCAATCCATGGCCGCAGAGGTATGCCGCCCAGCTCGACAAGCTCGTCGAAGGGCTTGCGCGCCTTGGCGCGCCAATTGTCGGCGCTTGGGCTCTCTGGAGTCGCGGTACGTTGCCTGCGGCGGGGTGTCAGGGTGCGCTTCAATGGCGGTGACGGGATCGCGGTGCAAACCTGAGTTTCTCGTTCACCGTCTCCAAGTTGAGCATCCCAGGGAAAACGGACGGAGATGGAGGGCGGCTGCCACGAAAGAATCGGACTTGAGGCGACGCCGCACCACTCGCCAAGGGCGATGCCATGACCGACTGCTGGAGTCAACGCGCAGGACCCTGGATCCTACCAAGGGCCTTGTTGAGATGGGAGAAACGAAACAAGCGCTTCAAAAGTCAAGGGTCACATGCAATCATGAATGTTGCTCGCGCGCCTTTGGCGCTCCCGTCTCGACTTGAACCATTGTTGATGAGAGTTCATGTGCCACAGAGCCCCTGTTGTGTTCCCTTTGTTTGGTTGGTCACGCCTGAAACAAGGCCCTGAAATTGCCGCCTCGTGGCCGTCGTCTGAACCGTCACCACAACACCACAACCGTGATTGCTCGTTACCGTGCCTTAGCATGTGACTTGGAATCAGCTCCTCCATTTATAGCTTTGGAAATGTACCGCCGTTATCGAGAAACGTAAACTCAGCTCTAGATCTGACAGTTTCCGCGTTTTTTTATCTCTTCAATTATTATACTTTATAGCTTTCTTCCTTTTCCTCTAATTTTACTTTTTCTCTCTCTCTTCCGATTCCTTTTCTTCCTCCCTTTCTCTTTCTTTTTTCCAATCCTCTTTCCAACCAAAAGCTGCCTTGTACTGCCCTAACAGAATTGTGCGCCAAGGTAAGTACTGTGACGGGACATCCCGCTCCTGCCAGATCTTAATTTAGACATCAAAAATTGGGGTTCTCAACGCGAACCAGAAAGTGAGGCCATGGCAAGTCAGAGAAACCGATGAGGGCGGAGGTTGCATCCTGGCCTTGCGTTACCAACGGCCTCAAACACATACAAATCGTACGGCCGCTTTCTTCGCCCACGTTGTGCTGAGCCGCCGAAACGGCGCCAAACACCCATTACCTGGCGACCAAGCATTGGTCTTGGCCGATTCTTCACGTTACGCAGCCGCCCATGCCCACCAAAGGAGGTCAACTTGACTGTCATTCACAATGAGAAGTCATTTTCTTGGGGAGGCCTTAAATCCCCCCGCAGTCTCAGAACCGCTGCCTCGTCCAACCCTCCATTTCGATTCAGCATCTCGGCTTCTCTCGTCGTCACTATACCCAACGCCAACACAAGCCCAGCCCCAAACACACTCCGCTAAATGGCGTCTACTCCTCGCCGATATGTCGTGGGCGGGCGCGAAGTGCCCTTGTCGGACGTGGTCCTGAGGCTAACAGTAACGTCCACCTTCGAAGGCTGCGACTCGTTTGTTCACGCCAACCGGTCTCGCCTTCACCAAGCCCCGGCCACTATCCGCCTGGACCGCCGCGAACGATCGCCAACCCAAGATCGCGCCGTCTCGTATTACCTCATCCTATCCTTTTCTAACCCCCCGGGCCAGTCGCGGTCTCAGTTCGTCATCGGCCGATACGCCGGATCCTGCGATATCGTCTGCAGCTCCCGCATGGTCAGTAACCAGCATATCAAGTTTGCCGTCGAGGGCGACGACGTCGTCATGTACGATGTTTCTTCCCGTGGGAGTGGACTGGCCCTGGACGGTCGCGGAACTCAGTGGACCTGCCCGAAGCCTGGCACTCCATACAGGTGCATCCTCCCCCGGGCTGCCCAGATTACCCTCACACTTGAGGGCAGCATGGAATTCCAGATCGACGTCCCCTATTTCAAGGCCGCCGAGCTGTCCGAGTTCCGGAAGAAGCGCGACGCATTCCTCGCCAACTGTTCCGATATTGGAGCCCTGAACATCGCCTCGCAGGTCCCGACAAAGCCAGCAACACCCTCCCGCGTCGGACGGCAGTACATGTATTGGTTCGGGCCAGTCCTCGGTAACGGGGGGTGCGGGATGGTTCACAAGGTCCATCGCCTGCAGGACTGGGCCGTCTTCGCCGCGAAGCAGGTGCTCGAACGCGAGCCCGACTCCGGCCAGCCCGGCTCCAACCCCACCCCCGGCTCCGAAGTCGAATCCGACCTCGACACTGAAACGAGGGTAAAGGTCCGGGCCAAGAGGAAGAAACTCGAGGACCAAAGGAGGCGAGTCGAAGCCGAGAGGAGACGGCTGAAGAGGGAGATGAAGACGTTGCAGGCTCTCAGGCACGAACGCATCGTCCAGTATGTGGATTGGTACGAAGACGTCCAAGACAGCTGGATCCTCGTCATGGAGTACTGCCAATACGGCAGCCTGCAGCACATGATTACCACGGCAAGCGCCCCGTTCCCGGTCCAGGAGGTGGCCGAGATTCTCAAGCAGGCAGCCGAGGGCTTGCAGTACCTCCACAGCCAGGGCACCACCCATCGGGACTTGAAGCCTCACAACATCCTTGTGCGCAGCCGGAACCCGTTGTCCCTCGCGCTCTGCGACTTCGGTTTGGCCAAGAGGAAGGTTGATGACGATTCGTACATGGAGACGGCGTGCGGAACACTACCGTACATGGCGCCCGAGATTTGGATGGATGGGCTCTATACCAGAGCTGTTGATATCTGGTATGTCAACCCTGGTTTTCCCTACACCTGTAACTCCTCTCCACTATCCTATTTTCACATTTCCTTCCCTCCTTTCCTCTTTCCCTTCCTCTTCCTCTTCCTCTTCCTCTTTCTCTTCCTCTTCCTCTTCCTCTTCCTCTTCCTCTTCCTCTTCCTCTTCCTCTTCCTCTTC
>JAMAKQ010000166.1:0-36801 GCA_023628475.1 Chaetomiaceae sp. PF1801
TGTGGTCGAATTGACTTATACAAAGTGACTGAGGTTGAACGAAAGTGGCCCACTCGCTATGCTGGCCCACTCGCTATACAAGTACGTTACCCCAAGTGCAGGGGTTTGTTTTTTCTGAGTTTTGTGCGTCAGTGATTTACGGGAGGTGTGTCGATAAAACAAGCCTAAAGAGTGGGGTTCTTGTCCGAACAGCCAATGGCTCACGTTCACAAGATTCTTACCGGCGTCCGCGAGTTTTCTGGCGGCGAGTTGTTCATCGTGCAATCTGAGGAGGAGGCGATCGAGCTGCACGGCTGCCGCTTCCCCAGCAGTTCGGGTCGCTGAGGTGGGATCCGGATCGGCAGGGCAGAGTTGGGGCCACTGGCTGCTCTGATTCGCCAACGTTGACCACGAAGAATCCTAGCCTACCAACCTACCTAGCCGCTCGGCACCACTCCGCCACGACTGCTTTATCAATCCCTGTGGGGCGCATCACGACATTTCCAGGTACAAATACTTCGTGGATTCCGAGTTCAGCATGGTGCATCGTCAACTTGCAGGCTGCTCGCCGGGGAGGGGTGCGTCATTGACGCTTCCACTCTTTCCAACTCGCAAGGCAACTGGACGGTCCAAATTCTAGAATGTGCAAGGCTCGTGCTCCTGGGCCTGGCACGCTGCCATCCCACGATTATCCACCCCGTCCGAGCTCCCGTCTTCGCCCTCCCTTGCACCCCGTCTCGTCACCCACCAGTCTCGTCGCGCTCCTCCGTGTCGTGGCCCACCCTCACACCGTCTCACGAGCCCTTCCCGAGCCCAGATACTGACATATCCATACTGTACGTGATTTTCCCGCTGACTGATGCAATCAAATCACCAGATTTTTAACTAATTAGCTGTGCTGTCTCAAGCCCTCTCCTCCCCTAGGTCCAGACACAATTGTCCAAGATCACGTTCTTATGCTGCCGTCTGAAGCCAGACAAGCGAAATGTACTGTACAATACAATCTAGCCCTGGTTTGTTTCCTAGCGTGGGACTCTGACAAGAGTATTTTCAAACTTACAACTACAACTAGACAACACTTTTCGAAGCGAAAAAACAAACAGATACTAGAACTTTAATATGATGCCTTTCATTTGCCTGCTTTGTTCGCATCAGGATGCAGTGCTGTGTTCTTTTTGCTTGTTGAGTTCTCGATTTCAGAACCAGGTACCATGTTAGAGGTCCCTCGCCAGGAAACAAACCAGGGTTGAATTGTATATAAGAGCGACTCCAATACTTATATTTCTACATCCAAACAAGGCCTCTCATGCAGAAAAGGGGGGCATATAGCAGGAATTAGGCATATGCTTTCCATTACCAATTACTTCCACATTGAAGTACGCTGTTGCGGTGCTGAAGTCTTGTTTTTGGAACCAAGACCCTGTTAGGGTTCCGCGCTAGGAAACAAACCAAGGTTGGATTGTAAATACGGTAATCTTTGCCCTGATACGGATGCCCCATAGCTGTACCCACCCGGCACCGGCTCGGGCCGGGGTTTAGCGCACACTTTCCTCTCAGGGCCTGTTCACCAGTCTCCACCATGGACATCACTGCTTTCCTCATTCTCACGGCGCCAACTCTCTGGGCGTACCCGAACTGATGGCAAAGGCGCAAGCCCATCGCCGTTCAACTGCACATTGTCGAGCATGCACGGCAATTTGTAAGTCGACGACCATACTCCCGGAGTCCCGATCGCTGTCTCGCTGCGGACCACTCCTCCTTCCATGCTGCGTAAGTACTTGGACCAGGTGCCTTTTACCTGGTAGTTGATATGCAAACTGACCATCTTGTAGTATTGGCATTGCTTCGACATGCTTGGCATGCGCCATTGAGAACAAAGATATCGTGGCTGCTCTGGGCAGGAAGACCTGCCTAGAGACCAGCATGCCCGATATGGCGATTCCCCTCGGTCCCGACAAAGCCGTCGAAAGGACAGCTGAAGAGATTGTCACGATATCTCCGGCAGAGAGGTTGGGCAGCACAGCCAGTTAAACCCGCGGCCATGGTCGGCCCGCCTGTGCAAGAGGGCCGCAGCGGGGTGCGGGGAATTGGCAGGCTGTGCCGCGAGGCCGCATGCGCTCCCCATCTCGTGTGACCGGGAAACTCGACGACCTCAGAGAACAGCCCTCTCCTCTTTCTGTCGTTCTTCAGATTGAAGCTCGAATTCCTCGTCATTATGTCGGCCGGCCAGGACTTCACAGGCCAGAAAAGGCTCTGTGACGACTGCGAAGCCCTGCGCTTTGACGATGCGGGTTGCGGCGGTCTCTCGACGACGTTGCAGAATGGCATGCCGGCGCTGACGTTGGGGAAGGACAGAGACAACTCGGCGGTCTTGATGCCCCAAGATAGAACCGATTCTTCTCCCGACTTCCCCAAGCTGGCCAAGTCGGCTGCGGCCGGCTGCGGCTCCTGTGGCTTCCTCCGGGCCGCGGTCCTGCGAGCCAACATCAAGGCTCTCCGAACACGTGGGGTTGTTTCCGTACATCTCTACTATAAATGGGGTTGCCGCCTTGCGGGCGTCGCGCCAGAACAAGCAGGCCTTCAAGCGCTGATTGCGGAAATCTCTGACGCCGGCGGAAAAGTCGTTGTCAAGCTCTGTTTCCCCATTTACTCTCGGGACAGTGTGTATCCTTATCCTCCCCACGAACTCTGAGTTGGTGCTAACAGCCGAGTGCGTATTCATAGAGGCCACAACAGACTGGTTACGTCTCTACAGCCCCCCTCGGGCCGAAGCACTCTGCCCTGAAAATGTATCGTTCCTCATGGACACACTCGAATCCTGCGTTTCGAGGTGTCACCCCCCGACACACACCTCCTTCCTCCCCACCAGACTGCTCGATGTTGGGGACGATACTGGCTCCGAACCGCGTCTCGTCATAACGGCCGAGTCGTTCACAGAACCCGTCCGATATGCTGCCCTCAGCTATTGCTGGGGCAACAAGGACGATGCCGCCGCTCAGACGAAAACCGAACCCTCCAACCTTCACGAGAGACTGCGCGCCATTCCCACCAGCCACATGTCAGCCGTCATGCAGGACGCCGTCAAGGTCTGCAGGGCCCTCTCGGTCCGGTACCTGTGGATCGACGCCCTCTGCATCATCCAGGACGCGGCCGACTCGAGCGACTGGGAAAGAGAGAGCCAACAGGTGGGCCAGGTATTCCAGAACGCCTACTTCACCATCTGCGCCGTGAGTACCGCCAGCTGCCGCGAGAGCTTTCTCGACCGCCGCCACGACACCTTCGATTTTGACTTCCAGTCCTCGCTACACTCGCCCGCCCGGGGCACGTACACGCTCGTCTTTGCAGGCCTGGAGGCCGTACCCTCAGAGTTTGATCCCGCCTCGATCGATCACTACAGCTCGCCGTGGGCGAAGCGCGGCTGGGTTTTCCAGGAGGAGCACCTCTCCGTCAGGAGGCTCCTCTTTGGCCGGCACATGGTGCACTTTGACTGCGGCATGCAGCTCAAGGTGTCGGAGAACGGCGAGTCAGGAGGCTGGACGATGGGTGTTGACTGGTCCTCGGCGAACATGCGGTCGGGCAGGTTTCAGCGCGAATACCTGTACCGCGGTTTCGAGTGGTGTATCAGCTATTATGTTGCTCGAAGGCTCTCGTACGAGTCCGACAGGCTTCCGGCGCTGTCGGGCATCGCGAAGTACGTGTCGGACCACGGAGGCGGCGACTATCTCGCGGGCCTGTGGAAGGAGCACCTGTATTGCGCGTTGCTGTGGACTCGGCCGGGCGCGTACCCAAGTACCCTGGCGGACCGTCTTGCCGCGCTTCAGGCCTCGACTGGTTCTGCGGCGCCCTCGTGGTCCTGGGTGTCTCTTCCTGACTTGGGCTACTGGCACGGCTTGCCGGGTGTCAACGTTGGCATGGGCGAGCGTCACCTTCGCCCGGAGTACAATAGCATCGATGGTTGGACTGTGCTGAGCGGCGCTCAGCTCAATCCTTTTGGAGAAGTGAAGAGTGGCACGATACGGGTCCGGGGGAAACTGCTACCTGTTCCGGCCGAGCTTGTTTCAACAGCACAACTCCGCTTCGCGTATACTCTCTGGAAGGTATATCAACAGGGACGAGTCCTGGCGTACTGTGCTCTGGACTGGAGAACGATTTCCTCAAAGCAAGAACCGGGGAGATTGCAGATGTTGCTCCTGTCCAGCTCGTGTTCTCGTATCGAGTCAATCATCCCCCATTTTTTCGCCGATATCTACGCCGAGATCTTGGAAGACTCAAGAGACGAGAATGGCGAAAGGGACGACGAGGGCGAGAAGGAAGACGAGGAGGACAACGTGAACGACAATCGGAACGATGACAGCCTCGGACAAGACAGTTCTTCGGAGGCTGGATCCGATAGCTCGCCAAACGGCCACTTCCCGCCGATCGAAGCTTGCGTGCTCTGTAACAACAAGGTGCTCAACCGAAACGCCTGGGGTCTCATCATTCATCCGGCCGAGAAGCCTGGCGAGTACTACAGAATGGGTATCTTCTGGTCACCCGCCAACAAGGTGGGAGGGACACGCGTTTTCTGGCACGTCGAAGACCAGAGCATCGACATCATCTGAGGATCCTGTCTTTCAGTCGCAAGTGTCTAGACACGTACACACCAAAATACATTATAGTGCGAATGACAAGATCACTCGACGGCACTGCAGCGCACTGCACTCACTCACTCACTCACCATTCACACAGACTACGAGTTCTACGACTCACTGGCACGACTGCGCTCAAAGTCCGCTCTCGCGAAATACTTACCCAAGTCTTCTTACCACATGTGATTCGACGCATCCCTCATGAAGATTCCGTCGGCAGCTCAAAACTTGTCCTCCCAACCCTACTCGCCGCAGGCGTCGCCAACACCCCCATCGCCACCGCGCTACACGCCGCATCATACACCCCCGGCTCGACAAACCTTGCCTCAGCCGCGTTATTCACCCCCAACAACACCAAACTCTCCCTCCCCCTTCCCCACATCGGCCACCCCAACTCCCTCTCCAACCCCCTCGCCGGATCCTCCACAAACGCCGCCCACGCCCTCTGCACGAGCCCCGTCAACCTCTTCTGCTCCCACGCCGCCGGCAACCCGCTCACCTCCTCCGACCCGCCAAACACCATGTGCAAATCCACGCCATGGTACGCCCCTGACCCGTTATACAACCGTGTATTCTCCCAATCCGCGAAATAGCGGTACACCCATACCGGCACGCCATGCTCCCTCCTTGCAGCAGCCTGGTACGAGACAGGGCAGGTAAACGACTCCAGCTGGAAAGCGTTAACTTGTTCCTCGGTGGGAATGATACCGTTGCCGTAGGTCGGGATGCGGTACCACCCCGCTTCGTTGTCATTTACGCTCGCGAGGACGGGGATACGTGCGAGCAGGCCTGCTTTTGTGCGGGAAGGATAATCGGAAAAGACGGTCTTGTTGTCAGGTTGCGGGTAGAAGGGTGGGATGGAGCGGAGCGGGCTGGAGCTCTTTGTCGGGGGGATGGAGGCAGCAGCGGATTTGAGGGCTTTCCAGTCAACTGTTCGCATGCAGGTCATGATGGTTGATTCATCAGTGGTGCTGGTGGTGTTGCATCCCACGGCAGAGACGACGGCGTCCCAGTTGTGGGCGGCAACCTCGGGGGTGATGAGCGGGAAGCTGAGGGCGGTGCCCGAGACGAGGATTACGCCTTTTACGGCGGGGTTCGGGTCGTCGGCGTGGGCGTAGGCCCAGTAATCGGCCGAGACGCCGCCTGCGGACTGGCCTGCGAGTACGATGCGCTTGGGGTCGCCGCCGAACGAGGCGATGTTGGCGCGCACCCAGTCGATGGCGGCGCGCTGGTCGAGAAGACCGAGGTTTTGGGGCTCCCCGAACGCGCCGGGAAAGCCAAAGATGTTGGTGCGGTAGTTGACGGTTATGACGATCAGGTCTTGGGCGTCGGCGAGGTGTTTGCCGTTGAGGAAGGGGGTGTTGGTGCTGCCCGCGGTGAAGCCTGGAAAGGTTAGCATGTCTCAGCGTCAGATAAAGCGGAGGAAAGCCTACGGCCACCGTAAAGGAAGATGAGGACGGGCTTCTTGGTTTCAAGAGCCCTCGGCGTCGCCTTGGACCAGATGTTGAGCGTGAGGCAGTCTTCGCTCTGAGGGTTCCCAGCGCCCGAGGCAAAGTAGTTGATGATGCGTTGTGCCTGGGGGGTGAAGCCGGGGTATTTGACAGGCTTGGAGGGGGTCAAAGGGCAGTCGAAGCCGAAGCTAGCGGCGTCGTAGGGCTCCTGGCAGTCAAGCCGCTGGGGCGCCGCAAAGCGCAGGTCGCCGACGGGCGGCTTGGCATACGGGATGCCCAGGTACTCTAGCACGCATGTCGTGTTGGCGGCAATGTGTCCTTTGACAATGCCACTCGGGGGTGACACGACGAGGAGCTTGCTTATCAGGTCTTTGCTGCACTCGGGCGCCGCAGTGGACAGCACGCTGGCTGCGAGTGCGGCGCAGAATAACCTTGAGAAATCTGTCGCCCTCATTTCCGCCGCACGATCAGGGCCGCAGGGGAGTGCCGTGGTCAAGGGAGGCGAGCAGATGGTAGTACAGACAGAGTACGATGCAACAAGAGAAGAGTATTGAGCAATGGATGAACGGAACTGTCACGTCCAGTCCCTGTACACATAAGTGTTGGGTGGTTACATCGGCAAAGCGGTTTTTAATTAGTGGTCGCTTGCAGATTGAGTCGTCCAGATCGGAACTCGAATTTTCGGCCGACAGACCTTGAGGACAGAATCCCCAACCTGGAGGTTCTAGATTTTCAGCTGAATAGTATCGCGGAAACTTGTTTCAAAAAGAGTCGAATGCATGCGGGTTGACGGTCCGATACATGTTTCTGATGGAGGACTCTACATAGTATCATGGCAGGGGTAATTAACTATTGGGAAAGACACGGTCGTGATGCCGTCAAGCTTGAGGCTACCTCATCAGTACTCAGCCAAGGTTAAAAATGAAAGGAAGCTGCCTGCACAGCCATGATCAGAAAAGTTCGCTGGCTCCTGGGCCGGAGGCAAATCTCGGCTGCAAAATGAAAAGTGTGATGGCGTTTGATTCAACTGCAATAAATATGCGAACGTGAAATCTCTCGGTGTGCGTTTGATGAGTCCCTGGAAGGAATAGGATGCCGATATGTGATGCATCTGGATGCGTTTCCATGAGGGACTAATTGTGAGCATCACCGAAGCTTAACTCATTCTGGGTATGGTGCTGGTGAGTTGTAGTTGCCACGGGAGAGGAAGATGAATTTGACGTAAGACACTGTTGAGAAACGTGTGGTTGCACTGGTTGGGCAAATCAATTGAGCATCAGGTGAGGAAGGAAGGGAGTGCATCATGATGCGAGAGGATAAATGAGAGAATGACAAAAGAGAATGCCGAGAGAATGTCAAGAGTGTGAGAGAGTGTGTGAGAGGCTGTGTGAGGGAGACCGTGAGAGTGGGTGTGAGAGAGGGTGTGTAAAAGGAAGGAAGACCAAGTATGATAGGTAACGGAAGCATGAAACTTAGCAGCGAAGACCAAGAACAAGGGAAGCCGTGATAAAAGACACTGGCCGAGCTTCATTGCTACATCCAACTCGCTGCCCGATGAGTACCGTGAACAGCGCAAACTCAGACAAACCCTGGGCTTCTTATCAGGCCAAGATTGACAGGCATTGCACATGTAGGTAGGCCTTGCGATTGTCATCTGCAAGCCACCACGTGGCCGCCACTCCTTTCCCAAGCCAGCCTTTCTTGCACAAAAAGTGCGTCCGTGAGGTGCCATCCGTTGTCCCCATTCCCAAACTCCTCTCGTGTGACGAGTGAGAACTGCATTGCAGGCACAAGCCTGTATCTCTGGGGGGGCCCACTTGGAATCGTTTCGTTTTCGGTTTCCTTGGCCTTGCCTTCTGGAAATAAAACGGAACTCTCCCCTTTGCCTTGGCTGGGGTTGCACTGGTGTTCCAGAAAGGGCTGTGGAAGCCGTTTGTTGCTCCCTCCGGCTGTATACGGAGTGGGGCGCTGCATGGGAATGGAGATTCTGCGAGTGGGAAGAGAGTGGTGATGCGATGAACTGGTGGGGAACGAGGTGTCTGATGGAGACTCTGCCCAGGGTTTTGTTCGGAGCTTTCTGTGTTGGGAAGCTTTATCTGCAATATGCTTCCAACCTTCCGGGGCTTGTTGATGTCGACATTCCGCTTTCCTCGTTCAGTGGAAGATGAAAAGGCAAAAAGACGAAATGCTTCCATTGTGTCCTTCGGGAGGTGACGTGAGCGAGTGGATCTCGGACCGTTACGCTAGTCCCTCACTAACGGTAGCGCAGATCAACGGTTTCGGCCGGGCGGCCGGGCGTTGCCGAACCCTGTCCCGACCGCTACCCTGCTTCGAGAATGTTTTGGCAGTGGGGCTGGAGTCCTTCCTGTCCCGAGGTCTGTTAGCTGGCCTTCCCTTTGCGGAAATAACATCGAAACGGAAAGCTTGCGGATTGCACCGTGGACTCCACAGGTGTTGATGAACTGGAAGAGAAGCGACGAGGACCGAGGACCGAAGAGCTGCGAGTCGTAGCCTGCCAGCCTGCTCACGCTGGAGGATTTGGGTGTTGGCGGAGGGTAGCATTCTTCATCAAACAGTTTCATTCCATCCTCAATGTCCAACGCCAAGAGGACTCAGGATAGCGCCAACAATCCCGCCCCACTGCCCATCATGATCGTTGCAATAGCAAGACGACAGCTTTGCAGCTTGCTCGTCATTTCTCAGATTTCATCACCGTGTGGAAGGATTGGTCGGATAACTAGCCTGCCGCGGGACGATCCCGCTGGCCGAGACTTGCGTCCCGTCTCCGTCAGCACCCTAACTGAGGGGGGGTTGCGGTAGGAAGACAGCGCCTCCACTGTTCCAACTCCGATGTCTGGTTTGCCCAGGGAACCGATCGCATTTGGCTCATGCGCGATGCCACATCTTGCAGCTCACCCGTCCGATAAGGCATGCCCGCTTTCGCTGGAAGCGACGTGGCACACAACATGTGATGGACACAAGCTGCTGTCGCCCTCGGTGGATTGCATCATCTGCCTTTCGCCGAGAGTTCACCATTGAGGATAGCTGCGTGGACGAATCGCTGCCGTGGTGGTGTGGTGTGTTGTGATGATCGTTCCATGGGCACTGGGCAATCGTGGACGAATTGCAAGGCATCGGTTCATTTCGATCCCGTCCAGAACCCCTCATGTTTCCCTCGCAGGGTCGTGCGGCAAGGGCTGTCGATGTGCATGCATCGCGCGTGTCCAGACCGGCCTGAGCTTGAGAAGGAGGGCCCGCCAACTCATCGGAGGATTTATGTCGAAAAGCTGTGGAACGAAGCCGTCGTCGATGATTCGCAACCACTAACAAGCCAAGTCGATGGCCGATTGAGCCATCGACAAGAGCGATATGCCGAGGCGGCACGGTTTCTGTGTGCAGGGATCGCGAGATTCGCGAGCACAGCCTGTCCCTGCTGCTCAGCACCTTGACGGCTAGGGCAGCTCCATATCGGGAGTCTCAACCCCCTGTCTTCGAGAACGTCCTTGCGTCAGGCACACGGAAATGAGTTCTCTTCTCAATCCGGAATCAATGCAGCGGGTGGAGAGCCACCCGCGCTCGGCCCGTCTGAGCAAGTCGTGGCTGGCTAGTAGCGGCGGCCGGGTAACGGTTCCGGTTTCTGCTCGGCGCCGTCGGAGGGCTCTGGGCGTTGGCTTCGAACGTCGTGGCAGCGGGCTGGCACTCTGCGTCTGGTCTGGCGATTGGCTTGTGCCTGGCTGAAGTGATGATTCGCTCATTGTACATTCTGGTGTATTATTCGATAGTGACAGCGCCCAATAAACCAACAGAAGCCAAATTGAGCGTCAAGAACGCTGCGCCGCGAGCCCGCAGGCTGCCACGCCAGGCCAGTCCAGCCATGTATGTAACACCGGCCCACCCATGTCGAGCCAACTTGCAGATTACCACCCACCCCAGAAAAGGTACCATTGCCCGCCGGTCGAAACTTTTTGGTATCAATCTTGCGCGCCCCATACTTTTCCATGTGTCCTGCCCCTCCCGAAATGAAGCGGACTGGTCCCGGGGAGGGGAGACGGGAGGATAGAAGAAAGAAAAGGGAGAAAAGAAGACGGTCTCGTGGTGTCTCGAATCAATCTCATATCGGTCGTTGCATCGTCAGCTCCAGGCTGTCGAGGTTGTCGGTCGTCAGTAGGCCATCTGCCCCGCGATCCCCACAGCCGTCATGACCGGTCGAGGCGTGTCGCTGGTTGTGATGGTGCTGTAAGGGAGTGCTTGCGGGGCCATGGCCTTTTGCCGGAGAATCCAGTACGAACCCGGGCTGGCCTCGTCGGCGGGGACGATCTCCATGACGGTGTACCGAAGAGTCCCGTGGATGGCCATGGGGACGCAAATCTCCCGTGCTGCTGAAGGATTTTGGGGCCGTTGCTGCGGCGGGCGCTGCCAGGCTGCTGAGGAATGGTGGGAGGGAACTGCTGGCTCGGCTTCTGCTGCGTCGCGTCCTTCAGCCTATGGTAGCCGGTTAGTATCTGCGGACGGCGTGGTGTGAAGATGGACAAGACTGACCAGGCACATGGCACAGGCGTGGCCGTTACAGTAGACCCAGTTGTTGCAGTTGTGCGTGTAAAAGTACTTGCACCGGTACTTGTAAAAACCACCACTGCCAGACATGGTGAAGGAGTGGTGCAGCTGTGAGGTGCAGGGAGCGCTAAAGTTCTGTGCTGGTCGACTGCCCGCTGACAGTCAAGCGGATCGAGGAAGATAGATATGCTCGACTCTTGCGACCCTTGGCCGGCGAGGTTTGCGGAGCGACATGGGAGGGGAGGGCGGCGAGATGTCGCTTTATAGATGAAATGACCAGGCCTTGCGAAGTTTGTGGCCTGCATCATTGCATTGAGCTGCACAGATCTCCCGGCCGAGGTCCCGGAGACATGCCGGCGGAGAGCCCCAACTGGGGAGGACAGGGGTTGCGGCCAGGGTTGGTTCCCCCATGCCGCGACTCGATCTGGCATGGCGTGGACTTGCCCATTCGATTCTCGACCCATCTTGACGTTGCTCCCACAGGGCATGCAGCATGTGATGGCCCGTTTGTTGTTGGTGACGGACGATCCCCTGCCTGTTTCAAGTCATGGGCTGACTGGATCCGCCCACAGCAGCTCGTTTGAGGACAAAAGTGGGAATAGGGTCGCAAGCTCGCACTCACCTGGTGGTGTTCACCAGAACCTCGACGCTCGAACCGCATGGCCCGGAGTACAGCAGCCGGGAACCGTGGGTGAACTTGTTCCTCTCCAAGCTGCCCTGACACGAGCGCAAGCGAGGCTATGGGTCGCTCACGCGAGTGATATCCGACCGCACCCTGAACGCGTGGGCAATTCGACTCGATGGTCTCAACAAGCCACAGCCGGGCCGTCCCAGAGCCGATGGACAGAGGGGACTGGCTTGCTGGCGACGAATAGGGACGTCCGGTATGTTTCCCCGGGGCCGCTGTTGACTGCAACGCAACTGCAGGAAGCCAGCTGTGGCAGAGCGGCCGGGAACGGTTCCCGTGTGTTGTGCAACGCTGCCTGTCGAAAAAAGGGCCTCGAATTCGTCCAAGGAGCGGCTCGACTCGCTGCAGAGTCAGACGGCCCGCCTCAGCTTGGGGAGCCGGGACCCGCACAATCTGGAAACCCGTTGCCGTGCATTTCAGCAATCGATGGACTCAGAGCTCGAAGGCAATGTGCTTCAATTGCGAAAGCGGGGTTCGCAAGCCGGAGGCGTCATTGCCTTCGGCTCGCGTATTTCACTTGCTGTGGCTGCCTGCTGAAAAAGGGAAGAGGGAATGAGGGAGGAAGGAAGTGCTTGGATGGTGGATCTAGGAAGCTGCTGCGGAAGAAGCTCATCCCTGCTGTAGGTATCTTGTTTTCCCCACTGCAACCACTCTCGAGCCACTGTAAAAACAAAAGTGGCTCCCACTTTGACTCCCCTTCCATCCACAGACATCACCGTTCTCGACATGGCGGCCACGCTGGCAGTCGGAATATTCCAATGTATCATTGCCAGATCGAATACCGTACCCAGAATGCGGACACCAGGTGGCACAGATACCCTGGTCAGAATCTGGGAGCCAGGAGCTGCAGTGAAGAGGTTGTGAAACCCTGCAATCGCCAATCGACCGCGTCTGCATCATCGACAGCCCCAAGAACGATGCACGAATGCATGTCTCGACCTCCATGATGTCGAGCGAAGTAACGGTATGACTGATAACTCGACCCTCGCAGAAATGGAGCACAAAGTTTAGCCAATTCGCCTTCAGTTCCTGCCATCTCCGGAGGTGTTGCATGAGTCTCGCCATACCCTCAAGGTCCCATCGTCTCGACAGTCTGCAGGACTCCCTCCGGCCTTACGCGTCGTGGTGTCGTCGCATCTACCGAACTGGCAACCCCGCTGGAACCGGCCCCCTTCTGTCGTGGTTCCTGCAGGTCGACGCCCTTCCCAGCGGTGGAAGCAAATGATATCGAGCGCCGTCACTCCCATCCAGACGCACCACCATCGCCTTCGTATATCCAGCCGCTTTCATCATGAGCTCGATCATGGCCTCGAGGGCCAATCACCGGCGCTTGGGTCCGGCTCGACCTGATAACACCATGATGCCGGACCTCCTTCGACTCTCTCGGTTCCGTGGCTCGATGGGACGACGTCTGGTGAGGTTCCAATAAGCACCTTGCCTCTGCCTCGGCACAGCGTAGCCGAACGCAAGGCAATCTCGTCTGTCAAACGTGTAGTCGTTACACAGCGCTGGCCGCATGCTTCTGGGACGTTAGCACTGATTTCGAGCCGGGAATGTCCACTTTAGGACCGACTCACACAGCCACAGTTGACGACATGGACAAGAAGTCGTAGGGCTGCGAGCAGATCGAGCCCGGAGGGACCCCGGTATCTCGTGAGCAAGCTGCCCTTGCCTGCGTAACAAGAACTTTACACGGCAGGATTGTGGCCTGTTCGTGGGATCATTCTCACTTGAAGAGGGCAAACAAACAGCTGCCATTCGAACCAGTTGAGGGGCGCCGGCAGGGCACGGCTCCGGACAACCTCAACATGTCGTCGATAGAGCTTTGACGGGCAGTTATTGAACACCCCTTGTTCGCCGGCCAACAATCGACAGGCTGGCGTTGACGGCGTGGCCCATGAGCCGGAAGCCATAGTTGCTGATCCGGGTCATAGAAACACCTCACCTCCGCTTGCTGCAGCTGGGGTCTGGATTCGACCGTCATTTCTTCTGCCTTCCAACAGAAATATCATGAAACAACATTGGCCAGCAGGTCGAGCGCCATGGCAAGCCTCAGTCACCCCTCCGACGCTGTATCACCACAACACCCGACATGCATCTGTCTCCTGTTGCGCGATTCCCGTCACGACGAAGTAAGTGCCCCTTTGGACACCAGTTTCCAGAACCCTTGTTCTGGCCGCCAATCTTGCCCAAGTCAGAACGCCACATCAGGAACTTCGACTTCGGTTTCGGTAACCCCAGCTCGCCCAGCAAGGTCGAGTGGTGCCAACAGCCGCTACACGGCTAGGCGCAGATCGGCCCGGTGTCTCACACGCCAACGCGGGACCCTGCCGACGGGCGCTAACGTTAGCTACCAGCCACCATGTCTTGCCGCCCAGCTGGGCTTGTCCAACGAAGCGGGCTTGCTTTGATCTTACATTCCGTCCTTCCCGATCCGGCGCCCTTCATCATGCGACTCTGTGTCCCGTATATGCATGGCAGCTGTGCCAACACAGGTGAAGAACCAACCAACTGGACGCCACTCGCCACGATCTGCGAGGAAACTGATGGCTGCTGAAGTGAAGGGAGTCAAGGGGCGGGAGGCCCGTCACCAGAATGTGTTTGGTTGGCCACATGCAAGCAACTGAATAAGACATATGGCATCACTGGCCCGTGGCAGCGCCGAGCAAATGAGAAACTGCTCGCAAGCAGGAGCGCATTTCTGCAGCTTCAGCAAGCCACAAAATGCAGGCTGCGTCCCCGGACCCTTGTTCCGCGGAGGGCCAGATTTACACCCATTTGGGCCGCTGTGCAGCGCAGCCTCCTCAAAGCAGGTAGCCGGAGCAGGTTGTGGCACCTCTGAACAGGAATTGGCAACACGACATGAGGTAGCATAGCATTTGAACCAGCCCACAAACCTCTGCCGAAATCTAGCATGTCTAGTGATATACAATGCTTCCTTCCCGTCTGCTCAAACAACAGCTGATGACATGATCTTATCCCCCGTTCTCTTCCATCCATACGCCACCAGCACAGTCCCACACGCAAGCAGTGTCGTGTCCAGGCTCAACGGCCACCCTTCATGGCCTGGCGACGGCGGACCTTTTCGGCAACGCGCGTCAGCGCCGACTTGATCTCGCCCTTCTCAAAGGTTTCGATGTCGTAATAGTTAGGTGCGATTTCCTACATGTTCTCCGTCAGCACTTTGCTCTTCAGAGGCAAAAAGTAAGATTGGATCACTCACAAGAAGCCACTCAGGCCTGATATTCGTCACGGTCCTCACATACTGCTTGGTCGTGAGCACAAACTCATTGTACACGACCCAATCATAGGGACTCGTGACGACGGTGCCCGGGTGGATCATGACGAGCTGCTCGTCCTTGACCGTCTTGTACACCTTGGAGTTTGCGCTCTCGCGCATGGCGACCTGCATGAAGAAGCCCGCCAGCAGCGCCCGCCGGATGTTGATGTAGTACTCCTTGTTCTGGAAGGGCGTGCTGACCAGCTCGATGCCGTGCGTCTCCATGATGCGCTTCAGCTGCGCGCGCACGTTGTCGGCGCTCGACAGGTGCCGGTACGAGAGGAAGTGCTCGTGGCACCACTTCTTGACGTCCTCGCCGGCCTGCTCGGCGCCCTTGTACGCGTGGTAGGCGTTGAGCAGGGTCAGGTGGTCGCCGTCCGGGTGCGCAAACTGCTGCTTCATCTCGTCGGCGCGCTTGCGCGCGTTGTTGGGGCGCACCCATATTTGCGGGACCGAGAGGAGCGAGGTGATGGAGAGGATCTCGTTGGAGCAGTAGAACTCTGGCGAGGAGATGAGCATGACGGCCAGGGCCGGGTCGAGCGGGAACTCGGACGCCAGACTGCCCAGGCTGGTCAGCTCGCCGTCGTCGTCCAGGCAGGCGAGGTAGTTGAGCTCCTCCAGGGCGCGCATCATGGTCTCGGGCGCTGGCGGGTCCATGAGGTCGAAGTGCACCAGGTCTTCGACGCCGAGCTTCTTGAGTTCGAGAACGGTGTTGGCCAGGTTGGACCGCAGAATCTCGGGATATGTCTGCTCGATGAGCTCCTTCTTGAACGCCTTCTCGGTGTATAACCGGAAGCATTTACCGGGCCGTGTACGACCGGCACGACCGGCACGCTGTTGCGCGGAGGCCTTGGAGATGGGTGATACGAGAAGCGACTCTACTCTTGTGCGGGGGTTGTAGATCTTTTGCTTGCTGAAACCGGGGTCCACGACGTAGACGATACCATCGATTGTCAAACTGGTTTCGGCAATGTTGGTAGCGACGATGCACTTCCGGCCTGGCCGGCCGCCCTTGCGGAAGGGCTCGGGCGCCTTGTCGAAGATGCGTTGTTGCTGGTGTGGCGGCAGTGTGCCATAGAGCGGGTAGACGGTCATGGGCCCTGCGTCCGACTCCCGGATCATGTCGTCCACCTCGAGGCTGATGCGCCGGCAGGCGTCCTCAATCTCCTCCTCACCCGTCAAAAAAAGCAGGATGTCACCCTCCGGCTCGCTCGCGTGGATCTGCAGCACCGTCCTGACGGCCGCCTCAACGTAGTCGCGCTCGGGTTCAGGGGTATAAAAAATTTCGACGGGGTGCGTCCGGCCAGGCACGGCGAGTAAGGGCGCATTGAAGAAGTATGTCTGGAACTTTTGGGCGTCGAGAGTGGCCGACATGACGATGATCTTCAGGTCCTTCCTCCGCTCGGCGATCTGCTTGAGCAGCGCCATGAGGATATCCGTCGCGAGGGTACGTTCGTGGGCTTCGTCGAGGATGATGCAGCCGTAGCGCGACATGTCGTGGTCGTGCATGGCCTCGCGCAGCAGCTGGCCGTCCGTCATGTACTTGAGCAGCGTCTTGGGACCAGTCTTGTTCTCGAAACGGATGCTGTAGCCGACCTCCTCGCCCAGTTTCACGTCGAGCTCGTCCGCAACACGCTGGGCAACCGACATGGCCGCCACTCGCCTGGGCTGGGTACAGGCGATGAGCTTGCCCGTCAGGTGCGGCAGCTCGTCGTAGAGGACGTACTGCGGGATCTGTGTCGTTTTACCGGAACCCGTCTCGCCGACGAAGACGAGGATCTGGGTGCTGTGGTACATGTCGAGGAACTCTTGCCGCTGCTTGTGCACGGGCAGATCGCGGCGCGTCTTGAGGATCTTGAAGTACTGCTGCGAGTGAGGGACGCCGGTCCACGGGTTGAGGTCGGAATCCTCAGCCTTGGCCGCCTGCAGCGCTGTGGACTTGTGGCGCTCAAACTCGTCGAGGGGCGACTTGAAGTCGAAGCCATTTTGGCCGTCCTCGTACTGGTGCGCCAGGTACGGGTTCTGCTTGGGATCCATGGTCGCGTTGCCGTTGGCGGTCGTCTTGAGTCGCTTCGATTCTTGGGTGCCGTCCCTCTCGGCGCTCGATCGTTTGAGGCTCTTCGCGGAGTCGGCCATCGCAGAATGCAAACCGGGGCCTCTAAGTACGGTGCTTGAGATGAGATGGAGCGGCGACCGGACAAACGCTGCCTTCCTTCCCTTGCGGTTCACGGGCTGGCAACTTTTTCTGCTTTCAAGATGCGAAAGCAGTTGGATTGGCCAAACTTTTGGGTGGAGTCAGTGATAGGTAGTTAGGCGGGCCGTTGAGGCTGCACTACTACCGGTAAGTGCATATCAATAAACCATGTTTGTTTATGCAGATTGCAGGCAGCAAACTGGATAGAGTCGTTTCTCTTGAAGAGGTGAGACGAGCCTTTCTTATATTTAATTTGTCATGAGTTTGCTAGATTTTCTGTTTCTTCAACTCTCTGTCCCGGTGTCTTGTTGGGCATCTTCGTGCTCTAACCATCTGTTATCTGCATCCCACTTCTGTGAAGGGACCTGCACTATGAAGTTGTCCACAATAAAAGCACCCCGCGCTCCACATTTTGGGAGACCCCGAGAAATTCAACATTGAGCAGGTGGTGGTGGGTTGGGTGCTGGGACGAAATTGTGTGACCAGGGACTTTGGTTGCTGGACTTCCACAGTGCACCGACAGCTGAGACCGGGGATTTAGTTGTTTTTCTTCGAGATTGGGCTTTCTTTTCCTATCCTAACCATGGTTATATCGCAAACCTGAACTCCTCATCTTTCTCTTCTCACCTTCGTCTCGTCCGAGAGCCCCGCGAGAGAACCCTGCTCTCCTGCTCTGCAGCTGTAGTGAATTTATTTCTCCACTCTTGAGATACCACAGGTTTACCGCTGGTGTCTTGCATCTAAAACACCTTCACCATGTCTTCGAGCGGGAGTCTCAACCCGGAGTCGGACAGCTTCGAGAACCGGCCTGTGTTTTACATCGGTCAGCATGATTCTGCCCGCACCGAGGTGCTCACAGAGGAGCAGTATGGTCAGGTTCTTGACAGCGGGGTGAGTCTAGCTCTCGATAGCATACTTGAAGCAAGCAGTGCTCACCATGTCTAGTTCCGCTTCGTCACTGCGCCCATCACCAACAAGTACTTCTTCGACCGGGTCGTTCAGCTGCTCAAAGAACACCTGAAGGAGCGAGAGCAATGGACCCAACAACGGGGGCTCACGGCCAGCCAGCAGGCGAACCCGTCTCTGCCAGGTCCTGTCGTGCCAACTTTGACCGACAAGGACACCTCGCTGTTCCCCAGCAACTACATCGGCTCCCTCGCCGTGTATTCCAGCCCGTGGATTGACCTGTGTTCGCCGGACCCGCACATTTCGAGCATCTCGCGCCAGGTCTTGAATCTCGAGGCGGCGTACGCCAACTTTTGCGGCGCGAGAACCATCATTGTCCCCGGGCCCCGAAGCGATGGCAGCAGCCGCGGCATTGCGCAGTACGCCCGCGCGATTCGGGAGGCGATGCACGTGGCCAACCGGGCCAACGTCATTGTCCATATGCCCATGTACCGGGAGCCTGGCCTGGAGGAGAAGGCGGAAACGCTCTCTTCCATTTTCGGCCCAGGTGATAAGCCTGAGGCAGAGCCGAAGAAGGAAATCGATCTCTTCAGCGCGTGGGACTCATGGAACACCATCCGGTCGGTATGCAACTACTCCATGAGGCTGTTTGTCGGTATGTCTTCGCCACTTCATCTTTGTTATTCTCCTACTGACTCTGGATAGCCCTTCGGATCCCTCGCCGCGTGCCTGAAAAGGCACTCCAAGAGCGTTGGTTTGCAGAGCCGCTGCATTACCTCACGATCAGCAAGGAGACCTTCCAGCTGAACCGCGCCGGGCATCCATCGCTCAGCAGACACCACCAGGAGCTGATTTACCGCTACATGCGACTGAGGAGTATTCCCTGGCTGATCCTCTGCGATGTTGGCCCTACTCCAGAGGAGCTGGCGGCTCTCCAGCAACAAACGGCCAACGAGTTCCCGACCTTGGCCGAGGCGAACCAGGCGCTCAAGGAGAGACGGGGGTCACACATGCCCGCCTTGAACGCTCATGTCGGCTACATGAGGTACTTGGAGCGGCAGCAACCCCCCTTCTCGGCAATGGAGACCCCGGCTCTTACGAGCTTTCAGGACTGGCTGCAGCCGCCTCTCCAGCCGCTGGCCGACAACCTGGAATCCGCTACGTACGAAGTATTCGAGGGTGACCCCGTCAAGTACGACCAGTACGAGAAGGCCATCACCGAAGCCATGATCGAGTGGCGCGAGCTAAAGAAGCCGACGTCGACGGCAACCCCGGAAAACCCGGACAGCCCTGAGCTGGTAGTCACGGTCGCCGGCGCCGGCCGCGGACCCCTGGTCACCCGCGCTCTGCGTGCTGCCGAGACCACCGGCACACCGATCCAGATCTGGGCGCTCGAGAAGAACCAGGACGCCTACGTCTACCTCCTGCGGAAGAACAAAACCGAATGGGACAACAAGGTGACTCTTGTCAAGACGGACATGCGCGGCTGGGAGGGTCCGCGTCTCAAGGGCCGGGAAGACGTCATCGGCAAGGTGGACATCCTCATCACGGAGCTGCTCGGCTCGTTCGGCGACAACGAACTGTCGCCCGAGTGCCTCGACGGCATCCAGCACCACCTCGCCAAGCCGCACGGCATCTCGATCCCGCACTCGTACACGGCGCACCTCAGCCCCATCTCGACGCCGCGCCTCTTCGCCGACATCAGCTCGCGCGTCGTCGGCGACCCGAACGCCTTCGAAACCCCCTGGGTCGTGCGCCTCTTCGCGCTCGACTACGTCGCCCAAAAGGTGCCCGGCCACGGCCGGTTCCAGCAGGCGTGGGAGTTTGTGCACCCCGTCGAGGTCGCCCGTGCCGACGACTTTGCGGCGGTGCACGGCAAGGCGGCCAAGTTCGTGACGGGCGGCGTGGGCAGCATGGCCGGCGCGTCGGGCACCAACGAGCACAATGCGCGCCATTGCCACCTGACGTTTGTGTGTCCCACGCGCGGCGTCATCCACGGCCTGGCGGGCTTCTTTGAGTCGGTGCTGTATGCGTCGCAGAGGGGGGCCGGGAAGGAGCCCGTGGAGATTAGCATCCTGCCGGATCAGATTGATCGGAAGAGCAAGGATATGATTTCGTGGTTCCCAATTTTCTTTCCGCTCAAGGTGGGTTTCCTTTTCCCTCTTCCGGTGCCCTGTTACAGGATGGCGTGGCTAACACTTTACAGAAACCGCTCTACTTCCCGCAGGACACGGAGCTCGAGGTCAGCATGTGGCGGCAGACGGACGACACCAAGGTGTGGTACGAGTGGCTGGTCGAGGTGTACGCGTGGGTTGGGCCGAACACGCGCATCAAGGTCGGCGCGACCGACTTGCACAGCAGCCGCAAGGTTGCATGTTTGATGTAGTGCTCGAATTTCAGGCTGTCCTATGTCGAGGGCCGTTAGCGCCCCCGGATGCTTGAAGGCTCGAAGGGACGCCACCTTTTGTAGGGCGTATCGAAGCATGCCCATGCCGCGACACTTTTTGTTTTGTCCTGAGGACATCTCTCCTGGCTGTCCTGTGGTGATTTTTTCATAACCAACCATGGCCGTGGATATCACCTCCACACCCGCATTCTCCCTCACCGGTACTGGACCAGGCAGTTGTCGACCATGCTGTCCCGTTTTGCGACTTTGCATCCCCAGCCCATTTATATCCATCCCAGGCACCCAATCTATCCTCCGTTGACACAAACACCAACTCCGTCCTCCTAACCCTCCATCTTCGTATCCCGATCCCCCTCCCCTCCCTTGTCCGCCGCCGTCACATACAGCACATTGTTGCACCGTATCAGGACCTGCCCCAGCGTCCCCGTGAACTTGCGGTCGATGAACTCCTCCGTGTTGCTCAGCTGGATGTTCATGTAGCTGTCGATGCTCTGTACCACCACAAGTTTCCATTAGCCTCTGCCATTATCTCTCCTACTTCAAAGTCGTAGCGAGGAGACGAGGAAAGAAAAAGAGAGGAAAGGGAGGAAAAACGTACGACCAATCTCCCCTTGTACTCGGTCTCGCCCCACTTGAGACGCACAATCACGTCCTTGTTGACCAGGTCCTGCAGGAAGGGCCGCGGGTTGACGGGGACGAAGCTCATTGTCGTCGTCGCCGATCGGCTGGCAGTCTATCTCGGGGTATTGGGAGGAGGTTAGGCAGAGGTGAGCGCTTGCAGCGAAGGCAGCGCAAAGTGCGTTCCTTGGTCTGAGCTGGTCTAGGTCGGGTTTGGTTTGATATGCGGCTTGGTGAGGTACAAGATTCAGTCGTGGGTATTACTGGTCGTCTCGGTTCGTTGGGCAATATTGCGACTGCGCAAGGCGGATTCGCGTTCGCCTGGCTGTCGTCGGGTCTGCGAAATTGGACGCGATGCGCGCTGCTGCTGGTGGATTTGAGCTTCCAGTGATGAGGCTGCTGAGCTGGGGGAATTTTGGGTCTTGGCAGATGCGCTTGGCGGGCAGGCAAGGCAAGGCTGGCCTCAGTGACCTGACAAGCGGCAGCTGGTGGGCGCCGTCTGACAGCTGACTTAGCCCGGCAAGCTCAACACTTGCTCGAGACTGGGTTGAATGCCAGTGAGTTCAGTCCCTCGTGCCGGTTCCAACACAAAGTGCTTGCTTTCAACTCATATTTGATATGTAAACCATATGGGACAGTACAAATGCGGTGATGAGCGTCATTACATGTTTTTATCCCAAACAGAAGACAGCACTACGCAAGACCGCAGCCAAACTTGCCCGCCCATTACGTCCCAGATCCGTCTATCCAAGATCCCAAAAAGAAATAACTAACCACAGTCCAAGCAAGCATATACAGCCAGAGCACCCCGGCTAAGACCAATACCTCCACGGCCAGTCGTGCGTCTCCAAGTCCTCCGCTCAAGTTGTGCCGCTGGACAAGATGTAAGTGAAATATGCGTATGTGCAGGTGGGTATCATAAAAATCCAGTCCAGTCTCGAAAACCACGCCGATCAAGCGCTGAATGTATCTGACCCGTCAGTCAAAGCTCGCTTCTGTGTGGGGGCCGACCGAAAACTGCGGCCGCTCCTGCGGCAACCGCCACCGGCCCGGGCCAAAGACCACATAAAGTCGAAACGCCGCCATGTGCCGACCAGGTAATGCCAGAGCAGCCGCCTTGCCTCGTCCGGCCCCTCCGATAACCTCAAATCCACGGCGTCGGCATCACACCCCCTCGCGCCTGCCTGTCAGTCCAACCACTCCTCTCCGACTCCGGTGACGCCCTATCCCTCAACGACGGCTCGCTGGGCGCCTCCAGCTCGACCGGCGGCTGCTGGTAGCCCGCCAGCACGTCACTGTCTCCCCTGCCACCACCTCTACCCGTAGGTGTCCATCCTGCGACAGGCGACATGGATAGGTGCCGTTTCGAAAAGGCCATGGAGGGTGCCCGTGGCGACGTCTCCTCGGACAGCTCGTATGGCGGGGGTACTTTGTGGTATGGGGCTGGTGAAGCGGATAGTTCCTTGGGTGGTACCGGAGGAGGCGAGGTGGGTGAGTCCTCCCTTGATCTTCGTTTCCTCCGCCAGCGCAGAAAGAAGAAGAGGCCGACTACGCCGGCCAGGAGGAGGGCGGCTACGACTGAGCCGACGCCGATGCCGATGGCGACCGGGGTGCTGACGCCGCTGGAGGCGGAAGAGGGCGCGAACTGGGTGGGGACGAGGAGTTGAGTCGGGATGGATAGCGAGGGTGCCGATGTGCGGGTTACGGTGGAAAACGTCTTGGGGGTTTGTCAATGAGTTGTCCTTTCTGGGGTTTGGATCAGACTTACAAGGTCGCTGGTGGTCGGCCCCGGCGTGGGATCCCCCGATCTGAAGCGGACTCGGATGCCGTACGCCGTGATTGCGTTTGACGCCTCCGAAACCACCGTGGTGGTGCCGACCTTGCCATCGCTGACAACCGTTACGCCGATCACCGCCAATGCACTGGACCATGATGTCGTGCACCCTAAGGAATCTTGCCCTTGGAAAGCGGAGGCTAGGCAAGTATAGCTGAAATGGCTGCAAAAGACACAAGTTTAGTTTAGCTGTTGACTTGATAGGCAGATACCCGAGTGCTTCAACATACGTTGGACAACAGACGACAGCCGTCTCAGTCTCGGTGCTCACCGATGCGAGGCTGGAGCAGGCCGAGGTGTACCCATATGGGCACCACCCGGGCGAGTAGTAGTTCCCATGTGCCAGATCATAACCGCTTGGGAAACAGTCGGAACCCTGGGTGAAGAGAGGCCCTTCGACGTAACTCGACTCGGTGCTGGACCAGACCTGGTAAACCTGCGGAGTGGTGGTTGTGCAGCTCGACGGGGCCCGGAACGTCGTTGTCAAGGGGCCGACGGCTGTCATTGCTCGGCGGCGCTGCGCATCGGGCTGCTGTCGTTGCCAGAATGTGGGAACCAAGCAAATATTGACCCGGAGAAAGTGAGGAACGAGAGAAGTGCAATGGGATCAACGCAAGAAATCAGAGACTGGAAGGAAGCAAGTTTGGATTCGCGTCCCGAGCCAACGGCACAATTTCCGCATCAGCACCGGGGGTCCCAGGGTTCTTTGATGCGCGCCGCGCTCTTACTGTGCTCGATGCTTGAAGCGCCACTGCTTCCTTCAGCTCGGCGGTCTGGGGGCGGCGCGGCGCTGTCTCAAACGTCGACTTTCCTGCAGGAACAGGTGACAGCTCAGTCTTCACTCTGTTCAGACTGCTCCTGGAAAGCTCCAGGTTTAAGACATCCGGAATGTCGCAGTCTGAGCAATCAGCAGCCTGGCGGCCCTGCCACAGTCTGGATGCAGCGCTTGAACGGAATGGGACTGAAAGCGGCAATCGCACCAATAACAGCCGTGGAGGTTGGGTTTTGTCCGCTGCAACCGCGCAGGCGCATCGTGGACTCAGTGGGAGCCAACTGCCATCAGCCCGGGGTTCAGGTCGACCTGGCATGAGCGCATCACCGCCCGACTCCTTGGTCGGAGTCGTCGGCATGTCGCCGGATAGACATGAGGCTGGAAATTCGCTGATCTTGGTGCTGCTGTAGCTGGCCAAGGCTGCACTGCGAAAGGGCTAAGAAAAGCATCCAGCCTTGGATGGTGGGGGGTGAAGGAGGACGACGGGAAGGACGACTTCGCCCCTTGGACGCTTCTTGAGCTGAAGAAGACAGCCGCCGCTGGTGTTTCTTGTAAACAGGCGGGCCGCATCGGAATTGCTTCCCGACGGCAGTTCTTCAACCCGCTGGAGATCGGCTTGGTGACGAGCTGCTTTGTTTCGACTCGATAGGAAAAAATCGGTTCTTGAGCCTGACCGCCCTGCAGAGATGACCAACTGACAGGTTGCGCCGATCGGGGAGGATCTGATGGAAGATGAGGTCCTTGCACAGCGCGTACCCGCCGCGATTGTCCTGAAAACGGATGGAATGAGTCAAAGTGATTCTCACGACCTCGGGATTTCACATGATGAGGTGCTGCATGAGGTGCCTGTGTCTGTAAATCCAGAGGGTGGCGTGTCAAGAAGGAGGAACATCACCGGAAGCTGCAACGCCCGTCAGTTGAGGACGCCAAGACGGAGCGACGCGAACTTCCCGGCCGATCTGGCGAGCTTGCCAAGCAGGCTTGGCAGGCATGGCGGTCCCACTTTGTTGGTGACGGGCCCACTTTTGACTGCCAACAGCTGCATTCTGGTTCTCTTTTCATCACGAACTGGTTCGAGTTCAAGTTGCAGACGATGGCGGTCAGTCCGCCCCTTGCCGGAAGAATGCGACCATTCTCACGCCCTTGCCTGTGCTTCTACTTTAGTACTCAATTCTCGGTCTGGATTAAGCAAAGACGGAAAGATAGCTACCTGGGAGCGCCGGACTTGGGGCCGTGGAGGTATGGAGGTCCTCAACCCCGTCCCTTCCTTCTGTGAAGCGAGGCCTGTATCAGATGCCAGTGTGAAGGACTCGGAACGCCGTCGGCCTCACACAGGCACCGACAGGGACCGTGACTTCCTTTTGACCGGCGGGAACCAGGTAGTATTTGGAGACAATAAAACTCGGGCTCTGCTCGCCCATCCCCAAATTTCTTTTCCAGCCACCATACTCAGCATCATCATCATCAAATCACACTCGCTTTCTGCGCCTGCTTCATCCCACCCCTTCGTTTATCTATTGTTACGAGACTTGTCTCATGTTGAACCAGCCATCCGAGACGATGGCTGCCCTATCGACGGTCCTCGCCCTGCTGGCGTCAACCTCGCTGGCCAGGCTCAGCAACGAGCGCGTGTGGTCATCGGCCTCGTAGGTCATGCACGGAGACCACACACCGCACGCCCTGTCATTCTCGCCCAAACTCACTGCCACGGGAGCAAACCAGATGCGCAATCAGGGAGCAGCCTTCCGCAATCGATACCTGCAGCCCGGTGACGACTATGTCGGCATCTTTGGCGTCCAGACCGAGAGCATTGACAACTCACAGCTCAACATCGAGTCGTCCACAGATGAATGTTCGGCTGCGAGCGCCATGACATTCATGGAGGGCCTCTATCCTCATCCGCCTAATACGAGTTGCGAACTGGATGTGAAACTGGGCGCGAACCGCACGAAGGAGGACTTTGCCCTGTGCGGCGCCCAGCACCCCAACATCAGGACCATTGCCGCTGGATACGACCCGGACTCAATCTGGTATGTGGTGACTTGCCGATCCGGGGATGGTCCGGCTAACAAGATTCAATTCAGGAGCCGTGGCTATGACAGCTGCAACAAGCACCAACAGTCGGTGCTCATGTTCCCAGGCAGCTTCGAGGCCGACGCGATTCACCAGAGCAGCAGGAAGTTCTACCTTGGTCTCTGGGACAGCCTCTTTTGCGACGCATTTCCCCTCTCGGAGGCAAACTTCTACAACGCCCATGAGCTGTACGAGTACGCTGCGTACCGCTGGAACTACGACGACAAGGCCCGTTCGGCCATGACCTCGGACGATCTGGAGAAACTCCAGCGGCTCGCCTGGCAAGAGCAGCAACTCAAGCACGCAAACATGGCTGGCTCGGGCGCCGAGAAAGACGACAAGACCTCGGCGATTGCCGGTCGCACACTCGCCTCGAGGGTCGCGGCCCTCTTTTCCCAACACATCGAGTCGTGCAGCGAGCGGAACAAGTTGAACGTCGCCTTCACCTCGCACGAGCCCTTCCTGGCCTTCTTTGCTCTCGCGGGCCTCGACACCGGGAACTCGAGTCAGCCCTTCTCGCGGCTCCCTGAGCCTGGCGCAACCATGACCTTTGAACTGTTCTCTCCCGATTCTGAAGATGCTGACTCCTTCGATCACCCCAATTCCTACGACACGTCCGCCCGCCCTTACCGGCACAGGAGCCGCCGCGGTTATGATAAGGGAAGCACTGGTTCATCCGGCGGCAACCCGCTCACTCGCTGGTACAATACCCTGCGCATCGACCAGGTGCCCGTCGGCTCGACAAGCGGCTACCGCCACGACACTTCCTGCCCATCCCCAAACAACCTCTACGTCCGCTTCTTCTACCGGACCAGCGCCTCAGACTCGTGCTCTCCCGTACCCCTCTTCGGCAGCAACCACTCGTCGATGAGCTTCAAGCAGTTCAATGACATAATGGGCAAGATTGGCATCGCCGATGCGGCGCAATGGTGCAGCGTGTGCGAGAGCGACGCCTTCTTTTGCCAGGGCGCGGAGCCGAGGAAGAAGAATTATCTCCTCTGGGGTGTCGCCGCCGGGTCGGTTGGGTTGGCGATTATCGCTGTTGTAGTGTCGATATTCTAATGATGGCACTTATCTGAGGGTTGGGCTTCTGTGCTCCCCGTCACTGGCGTTGCGAGGTTGATACTGGCAGGACAGCTGGCGAGGAGGTGTGGTTGTAATCGTAATAGTCCCGGCGTCGGGGTCGGGCTTGGTCCTGGTCTTGTGGGTTGGCCGGCCTGGTTTGGAGTTTTTGGCATCGGATGGGCTGGTTCAAGACCAACGGGCTCGGCTTTCCGCAGGGGAGCGTCGCGCATTCAGTACCTAAGATAGTATTCTTTGGGAATATACTCTATTGCCTGGCACGCCTTCGTATCCGTTCTTGTTGTTGTTGCTATGATGGCGGGGGATACCGACTGGTTATCCCCACTGTGCCTCAGAAATGCAGTTCCGGGTTAACCATCGATGCTCGGGCTTCAAGATACGTGGCCTATCAGCCGAGCAGAACGCGAAACATGATGATCACAGGTGACTTGCTCTGAGCTAATCATAGAGACAGTTGTATCAGTCACGGTATCCGATGGCTGAGCCGTTAGTCCCGTTACCACCTCGGATCCGACAGCGCGCCGCAGAAAATGCATGGTAGTTGGGTGATCCTAGGCGTGGAGCAATGGACTTTGCCGTGAAATTGATTGAGTGATAATCCGAGCACCGACAGGGCTGAGAATACATGGTAAAAGAGGACAAGAAGCGTCGAGATTGTCGTGAAGTTCGACGGGCCGATGGGTCGAATCCGGCTTTGGTGGGGATTCCGGCTCGGAAGCGGAGCGGGGCGGAGTTGCCAGTTCGAGATGCATCGGCCTAGGTAAGTTCCTGTTCTCGGACAGAATTACCCCGACCGGCAGTGGGAAGGCAAGTATCATGACCCTGATAGGGCAGAAGCCGGGCCGACGAGAACGTGGGATGCGACATCCACCGCGACATCGAGAAGATGGACGAAAATTGAGGCAGGTCATGTGGCCCGCAGCCAAGGCTCTCGACACGAATCTGTGCCTGATGAGTGCATGCAGCCTGGAGCGGAGCTGCCCTGCATGGAGGCGGCGGACCCGGCCCGGGCGGCTAAACTTCGGATGAACAAAAGCTCTTGATGACGCCGGCTGCAGATTTGCTTTGCCAACCGATTTTCAGTCCGTTCCCGTCACCTTGGCATCCATCCACCGGGGAAGAGCACCCCACACCCGATGCCGCAACACGCAGCATGGAACGCACACACACGGGAGTCTGGCCTTTTCCCATCATGGCCTTGCCCCTCTGCACGTTTCGCTTTTTCTTCGGATATTTTTCATCGTCGGACATTCTGGGCGTGTCCGCAGGGCGGTAGCTTGACCGCTTGTGGTGTGTGCTGTGTGACATTCCCCGGTTCCATGAGCAATCAGTACGCCCAACACGCGCGGTTGGTCCAAAAGGAGACTGGAACTTGACCGGAAGAGGTTGCGAGCGGTTTTGTCGTCGTCTATAAGAGAGGCCGTCCTCTTGACGAGAGCTCCAGCCTCTGTGACAGTGTTGAATGGATACCTTTCACAGCTCGGTGCCGACTCATCACCCATATCAACATGGCAGCCGCCGCTCCTGAGCCCGTGACCAAGAACGAGCACATCAGCGCAGACACCAGCGTCCAAGACGGCCGCATCGATGACCCAGAGAAGGCCGCCGCCACTCAAGATGGCACCGAAGAGGAGTCCGGGACACGCTCGCCTGCCCCGGCGCAGCTCCAGCGATGGAACGAGACACCCGCCGACGTCTTTCGCTTCTTTGCCACCATCTACTGCTTCATCCTGATGGGCATGACCGACGGTGCTGTCGGCGTATGTTCCCCCGTATTGCTAAGCAACAGGGCCCTAGCTAACTTTCTTGACAGGCTTTACTCCCTTACGTATGCCCTCCACCTCGACCTCTCACCCATCCATCACAGCCACTAACACCAACCCACAGATCGAATCCTACTACTCCATCACCTACACCGTCGTCTCCCTCGTCTTCCTCTCCCCCTTCGTCGGCTACATCCTCGCCGCGGCCCTCAACAACCTGATCCACCACCACTTCGGCCAGCTGGGCGTGGCCATCATCGGCCCCGTCTCGCGGCTGGTCGGCATCATCCCGCTCGTCTTCCACCCGCCCTACCCGGCCCTGCCCGTCGTTTTACTCTTCACAGGCTTCGGCAACGGCATCGAGGACTCGGCTTGGAACGCCTGGATCGGCAACATGCACCGCGCCAATGAGCTGCTTGGTTTCCTGCATGGTGCGTATGGCCTGGGGGCGACCATCGGGCCGCTGATTGCTACGGCCATGGTTACGCGCGGCGGGTTGGATTGGTACGCGTTTTATTATGTCATGATTGGGTTGGATGGGCTGGCGTTTCTGTTGCTGGTGCCGGCGTTTTGGAGGGCGACGGGGAAAGTGCATCGCGAGACGCACACGGCCAGCTCCGGGGGGAAGAGGACCACCACAAGGACTGTGCTGAAGTCGCCTGTCGTGTGGCTAGTGGCGTTCTTTTTGCTGGGGTATGTCGGCGCCGAGGTGTCGCTGGGCGGGTGGATCGTCACGTTCATGCTCAAGGTGCGCGACGCTGAGCCGTTCCTGGCGGGGCTGACGGCGACGTTTTTCTGGCTGGGCTTGACGGTCGGGAGGGTCGTGTTGGGGTTCGTGACGGGTCGCATCGGGGAGAAGCTGGCTATTACGGTGTACCTGCTGCTGTCGGTCGCGCTGCAGCTGCTGTACTGGTTGGTGCCCAACTTTGCGGCGTCGGCGACGTTTGTGAGCTTTTTGGGGTTCTTTCTGGGGCCGCTGTTCCCGGCGGCTATTGTGGCGGCTACGAAGCTGCTGCCGAGCGACTACCATGTGTCGGCCATCGGGTTTGCGGCGGCGTTTGGCGGTGGTGGTGCGGCGCTGTTTCCGTTTGCGGTGGGCGCCATTGCGCAGAGCAAGGGCGTTGAGGTGCTGCAGCCGATTGTGCTGGCCATTTTGGTGTTTATCCTGCTCATGTGGTGGATGCTGCCGGGGGGGTTGCGGATGGGCGGGCTGGAGAAGGCGAGGGATAGTGGGGAGAGGGTTGGGGATGAGTTTAGGAGGGCGGCGAGGTGGTTGAGGGGGAGGTCAGCGGCGAAGAGCGGGTGACGTTTCTGGTTAAACGTGTATAGAGGGCCTGGATGTCCGATATGGGCCATCGGCCAATGTTGAACAGGTTGCGGTGCGGTAGGGAGTTAGAGGGACCTCAGTCCCTTTACAATCTAAAACTGAAGGAATCGACAAACTATCTTAACGTTCCCAGGGAATTGACTTGTAACTTCGCATTCTCATTCAAGCAGCAGCCGTTTCTTGGTGTTGAGCTCAGTGATCCACAGTGGAGCATGTCTTGGCGCCTGGGGAAGTGGAAGCACAGACCCGCTGAGGTCATCTTCCGCGATCCGGTGACCGAGCCCCGACGACAACTCGGATCCGGACTCCCGGGTACCACAAGGACGGATCGTCTCGCGTACCTGCGTCGATCAACGACCTCATTCTTGGTAGAAATGCCAACCTATCTCACCAGATAATTTCTCTTTCGTCACGGCCTCCCGGCCGGCCCTCTTCACCCGATCCGACGTGGTCAGCCCGGCGCGACCGCGACACCACCACCTCCCAGCTCAACCACAGTCAACAACGCCCTCAACCCGAACCGCAAAGATGTCCCCCTTCCCCAACCGTCCCGCCACACCCGGCGCCGACTCCTCCCCCGAATCCACCCCCCTTCTCCGACCGCGCCGGTCCTCTCCTTCCCCACCAACCCCGTCATCCCTCAGCCCAACGGCCGCCTCCTCCCTCCGCTCCCCCTCCCCATCCTCCTCCTCCAGCAGACGCAAGCGCACCAAACCGACCCTCCTCCTGACAACTTCCCTCCTCTCGGCATTAGTGTCGTCTCTATGCGCGGGCTCGATAACAATCTTCTCCCTCTACGCCGCCACCTTCCAGTCCCGCCTCCACTACACCCAGTTCCGCGTCAATGGTCTCGCTAGCGCGGCGTCAGTGGCCATGTACGTCCCTGTCCCGCTGCTGGGGTATCTCTGCGACAGGGCGGGTCCCGCGCCGCTTTCGCTGCTTGCCGCGGGGATGTTTGGGCTGGGGTATGCGGGTGCGGCGGTTGGGTTTGAGAGGGCTTGTGGGGTCGTTGATTCCGGGACGGCTTCGCAAGAGCAGGGGGAGAGGTGGTATGTGGTGATGGTGTTGGCTTTTGTGGCGATTGGGGTGGGGACGTGTAGTATGTACATGAGTGCTGTCGCGACGTGCGCGAAGAACTTTGGCAGGGGGAAGCACAGGGGTCTGGCGGTTGCTGTGCCGATTGCGGCGTTTGGGTTGAGCGGGATGTGGTTGAGTCAGGTGGGGAGTCGGTGGTTTATGAGTCGGGAGTCGGGGGCTGAGGAGGGGGAGGTGGATGTGTTTAGGTTCTTCGTTTTCCTGGCGGTGCTGTTGGTGGTGGTGGGTGTGGTCGGAGCGTTTGGGCTCAAGATTGTGGATGAGGAGGATCTGATCGAGGAGGCGGTCGAGGAGTTGGAGCGGAGCGGGATACTCGACGGGAGCGCCATCTTTACACCCGGCAGGTCGGAGAACGGCTATGGCGCCATCGAGAGAGGCGACCCGTTCGACGAGCTGGAGGACGCCAACGTCAAAGACCCCGACGAGGAAGAAGCCCGGCTGAAGAAGCAGTGGGTACTCAACGCCGAAACGCGCCGCTTCCTCACGGACCACACCATGTGGTGCTTCGCCCTCGGCTTCTTCTTCATGATCGGCCCCGGCGAAGCCTTCATCAACAACATGGGCACCGTCATCAAAACCCTCTACCCGCCCACCCTCCACTTCGGCGGCAAACCCACCTCCGCCGCAACCCACGTCTCCATCGTCGGCATAACCAGCACCGCCGCCCGCCTGATAACCGGCACCCTCACCGACCTGCTCGCGCCGAGCCCCAAATCTCGACACGTCCAAATCTCCCCCGCCCGCCGCCTCCTGGGACGCGCCAGCGGCTTCTCCGTCTCGCGCGTGACCTTCCTCCTGTTCTTTGCCCTGCTCCTCTCCCTGGGTCTGGCTGGCCTAGCATCCGGCCTCGTCCAAAACCACGGCGACCGCTTTTGGCTCGTGTCCGGCCTTGTCGGCGCCGGCTACGGCGCCGTGTTCAGCCTCACCCCCATCATCATCACCGTGATATGGGGCGTCGAGAATTTTGCCACGAACTGGGGCATCGTCGCCATGTTTCCCGCGCTGGGGGCTACGCTGTGGGGGCTGGTTTATTCGGCTGTGTATCAGGCGGGGGCGAAGAGGGAGGCTGCTTCGCCGCCGGGGAATGGAGGACAGGATGACGAGAATTTGTGTTATGGGCAGGAGTGCTATGCGCCGGCGTTTTGGGCGATGGCGGCCAGTGTGTGGATTGCCTGCGGGCTGGTTCTGTGGGCGTGGAAAGGACGGGGTGGGTGGGCGAAGAGGGGGATTGTGGTGTAGAGGGGTTGGGCGGTGCATGCTGGGGATGCGTTAGATGTTTATGAAGAGATTGCATGGGCCGGCGTTTCAGAGTTGCTTAGTTGCTGTCTTGGATTTCTAGTTTCTTGGTTATTCGTGGGTACTGGTGTCGTGCCCCATGGGCAAGGTGTGGACCATAGGGCGCCACCCAGTTCCCTAAAATCGATCTTAGCTACTAACCTGGCCCCGCGGTCTGTTGGCTGGGCCTCAGTGAGCGGGCAGGTAGGGGGGTGCCACGAGTACCATCCCCAAGGTAAAATGCTCATATGAGAATTTTAGGATTGCAAAAGGTTCTCTACCAACATCTCTAAAAGCAACCCCCCTTACGTTATCGACAGTAGTTGCGGTCGAAGGGTATCCCTTTACTAAAGAATCATTTTCAAGTGTAATTTATCTTCGTTTGAGCTTCAATTTAGAGAAGGAGCCTTTGTTGGTGATACTTTCCGCGAAGAGGGATCGTCTTCTTCTTAGGAAGGTACCTTCCTTTTGGGTTAGGGTTGCGTAGAGAGACTGTGAGCATTTTGACCACGCAATATTTCAGGTCGAGAAAGTATTTTACAGGCCTAACGAGCTAGTCAATACCATTTTCAGGGAAGCGGGTGGCGCCCTATGAGAACTATCAACCCTCTGATCCTCTGTCATCACGCTGTCGTCCCGTGGGGTGTGAGCGCTTCGATGCAACTGTCAGCTGCCACTCATGTAGTTGTGGATGGCTATTGACAAGATCTGTTCTTTGTGTCATTACCAGCAAGGCTTTCGGAACTCGTGGCCGATCCTGTCCCAAGTCCCCGCCCGGTATAGTTACAAAACAGTACGTAAAGTAAGAGTGAGAAAAACAAGGAAGATGAGGAAGCCAAGGAAGATGTTTAAGACGACGAGGATATGGAAGAGGACGAAGACAAGGAAGATAAGGAAGATAAGGAAGGTAAGGGAAACGAGGAAGAAGAGGAAGAAGAGGAAGAAGAGGAAGAAGAGAAGAAGAGGAAGAAGAGGAAGACGAGGGAGACGAGGGTGATAGAGAAGACAACGAGGAAGAAGATAATGTGGGAGATAAAGAAGATAATAAGGAAAATAAGGAAGAAGATAAAGGTAATAACGAAGTAGAGGAAGAGGAGGGAGAAGAGGAAGATGATTAGGAAGAAGATGAGGAAGATAAAGTGCTGTTTACTCCTTGTCAGTCCTTCAGGGGTAACTTGCAGCCTGGTCCTCCTGAAAAGTTGGAGGTCCTTCATTAGACAAGAATTAGTCTACTTGAACCTAGAGTCACTTGCTCGTCAAATCACATGTGAGAAAGTCTATGAGGATGCATTTTGGACATATTATACAGCCAACCCTCTGGCAGGATGCGCTCCTGGCCAAGCGCTCTATGCTCTATGTGAAGCATCCTCGCCCGAGACAAAATCAGAACCAGATCCCGCCCCAGAGCTTGCAGACATAGGAAAAAGGACGGAAAAATCTGCCCCAGATGCCAGTCTTTTCCCGAGATGCCCCCGTCTGTTGTATGTTGTTGTCGTTGCCTGAGCAAGCCAAACGGGAAAGCTTGCACCGTGCGCCGTTTTGCGCTAGTGCCGACCGCACTGTGCTATCCGCACAGTACGACCCACTATCACCAACCGCCCCTGAATCACCACCTCTTCACCTCCCTTCACGTCCTGGTCCATTTCTCGCCGCCATCACCTCAAAATCGCATTTATTTGCCAATTTCTACGCCCCCAACCGCGCCTAGCGCCTTCTTGAGATCGCTGCCGTCCCCGTAAATTAGCATAATGAACGATTAAAAAGGGTAAAAGAGGATAGAGGGAGAAAGGAGTGGACATGGCGTGAAAAGGTTGAAAGACATACCCATAGATGGCGAACTGGAAGGCGGTGAGGGTGCCGACCATGAAGAGACGAGCGCCAATACCGGTGTAAGAGCCCTTGAGGCCGAGCTCCTTGGCGATCTTGATCAGACGGGTGGTGGTGCCCTCACCGGGGAGGCCGGGGGTCTTGTTGATCTTGCTGAGCATGGTGTCGGCGGGCTGAGAGACGATGGCAGCAGCGAAACCAGCAGTGAGACCGCTACCGAGGTTGACAACGGTCTGGAGGCCGTCCGACATGTCCTTCTTGGGGAAGACGCTGTAGATGCCTTCGGCGACCTTCTCGTAGACGACGAACTTGGCCATGGTGTAGGGGATCCTGGAGGCGTGTGAGTCTTGGACTGGCAGAGCATGCCCGGCGCAACTTACTGCTTGAACAGGATGGGGCCGAAACCGGCGTAGAAGGCGCCGATACCCTCGGTGGTCAGCATCTTGCCGAAGCCGCTGACGAGACCGCTGGCATAGGTGGGCTGCGAGACGAGACGGATACGGGTGGCCTCGAGAGGGCACAGGGCAATGTCGGCGATGAACTCGGCGGCGGCGGACGAGGCGAGGTAGACGCCGGTCCGGTACTTGGAGGCCGTGTCGTAGCCGAGGTTGTTGATGAACTGCTGCTTGAAGAACTCGTAGCCGCCGAACTTGAAGGCGCCCTGGAGGAAGTAGCCGGCGAAGGTCGGGCCGACACCGGTGAGCAGGGCACCGGCGCCCTCGGCCTGGATGACCTTCTTGAAGCCGCCGATCATGCCATTGTTGTAGGTGACGGGGTCGAGCTGGATACGGGTCTTGACGCTGTGCGAGGTCGACGCGTTAGCCGCCGGTGTTCCGGGAGGGTTCGCCGAGTCTCGAGATCGGGCGCGTTGCGACACGGCGCAACAGCGCATCGCGGGGAACGGGCACGTACACATCAACGGGGGTCAGCGCGCCGTGGGTGACGGAGCAGCAGACGGCGCCGGCGAGGGCGAATCTCGAGTACAGCTGGAAGCCGCTGAGCTGCGCCTTGGGCGCGTCCGCCTTGGTGGCCATTGTGTCGGTTTTGGAGATTAAAGAAACAAAGAACTGAGTGGAGTTGTTCTTGACGCTCGGAAGGTCGCGAGGGTCAAGAGAGGGAGTCAATTGGACCTGGCGAGAGGGTTTGCGCGAGGTGGTTGGCAACAATGAGCCTTTTTGGAAAAAGTGAGGTAGGAGGTGGCTCAAGTTCGGGAAAAGGCGACTGGAAAAAATTGTCCGGTAAATCCCGGCGGGTAACGGGGATGCGGCGACGCACGGGGCACAAGCGAAATCGCGATTTGACTTCTTGGCATCCAGCTGCAACTTTCTTCCCGAAACCAAACAACCCTGAAGTCATGACAACAGCACCCGAGTCAGAACATTGTTTCGCCATATCCTCCACTGTCTTCGAGGGTGTTGAGCAACCCGCATACCGTCTCTGCTCACTAGCTTCTATTCCTGGCTCATCAATGTCTGCTGTGTTGCTGTGCCTCGCGGCTTGCGCCGCCCTGCCGTCCTGCCCCGTGCCCCGTCAACAGCTGAGCGATGCCAAGATTTCCGCAATACAGCCAAAGATGCAGAAAACGTCGCAGCAAGCTGTTGAACTAATTTCTTCTGGTTCAGTTGCTGATTCCTCCATGTTCTCGAGGTAACGGGACGGTCGAGCGGTTTGTTATCGCTTGTCTGGTCTTAAGTCGACGTCGACGATCGAGGTTCTCAGACACGGGAACGTGTCTGAGGGGGTCTCGGCCGGACGGTTGGGTTGGCGCCGCCAGTCGCCTTCGAGTCGAACGGGAACACAGAGTTGTGATGAACGGACGGATGAGTTCGCGACGGCATGAATGTCATAGTCCCGACCTCCTGTTTTAAGAATCGCATGCGACCCTGGGATCCAGATCTTCATCGACGGCGCAACGCCTTGCACTGCCTCAAGCCTGCCTGTCTGCCCTGCCATTCGAGGTACCGTATCAATCGCGACATGTCCGGCTTGACGGACCTGTCAGGGATCTCCGCTGACGCATGTGCTTGGCTGACTCGCAGCGAGGCGTTCTTCGCCATTGGACGCCACCCCAATCGGTCATGGCGGGATCTCGCATGTCGGGTAGGTGGGGCCGCCGAGACTGTCCGAGGCTGACAACCAGCCTTGTTTATCAGCTCCGTTTCTCCACCGCGGACTTTGACGACATCAACGTCTGGACAAGATAAAGGCCACACCTACCAGGTATATTCCTACTTTCCCTTTTATTTTCCTTTTTTAACATTTTCTCTTTCTTTTTCTCTTTTTCTATATTTCTTCTTTTCTTCTTTTTTTTCTTTTCTTTTTATATATTTTTTCTTTCTTTTCTCTCTTTTCTCTTTTCTTTCTTTTCTTTCTTTTCTTTTCTTTCTTTTCTTTTTTTCTCTTTTTCCTTGTTTTTTCTTTTTCCTTGTCTTTTTCTTCTTCTCTAAATTTTCCTGTATTCCTTGTATTTTCCTTTTAGGGCTTCCTGAAATACCTCCAAGGAGTAGCGAGCTCGAGAATCAATAATAGTGGGTTTCCTCTTCCTACTTATACACTTCACTGAGCGTCGAGGATACGAATGCGCAGCTCCCGACTCGGGAAAGCCCCCGGATGGGATGTCACGCCATGTCATTGCCAATGCAATCAACGCAGTGACTGTCATTGCGGCCCAAGTCACGGTTGGATTGTCCGTCTCGGCGATGGCGGTGGTTGCTGTCCAAGTTCTCTACCAACAAAGGCGTGGAACTTGGGGGATTGGGAGCCTGGACCACTAGCATCGTCTGGCAGTGGCAGTGTCACCCCTCTGCCAGAAGCCCATGTTCTCGGGCACGCCGAAGCCGACACAGTCATTGCAGGCCGGAGTCTGCGCATGTCGTTCACTAACCGTCGAGTTTCAGGTTTGTCTGGCCTCTCTCACCCGCTCGGCGCTCACAGAACCTGAGAACCCCCAAACATCACGGAAACCCCAAAGCGCCCGGTATCGTCGCATGGGAGCTGCGGACTGCCAACGCGAGTGCACATCCGCGGCTTCTTTTTGAAGCTTCATC
>JAMAKQ010000167.1:0-36735 GCA_023628475.1 Chaetomiaceae sp. PF1801
TTTTCCTTTGTAATTAGTAGTTGAGGGTCCGGCGAGCCCTAGGGCATAGCGGAGTAGGAGTAATAATAATAATAATATCTTTACTTTATTCGAGTTATATATACTAACTAGAATCGACTTTTTAGAAATAGAAGGTGTACTTCGCAATTAGTAGCTTTACTATAGAAAGCGACTTCTTTAATAAGGAGTTTAAGCTTCTTTTTAAAAAAGTTTATTATTAGAGTACCTATGTTAATTATTTTATAAAAGGTAAATACTATAAGTATATTCTAGGTCTAAGTATAAGCTATAAAGTATATTATAATATTTATACTACCTACATTTAAGATCTATAGATCTAAGCTAATAACCTTTACTTATACGCTAGTATAAAGTACTTCGTTAAGTTTTATAAGGATAGTAACGCTATCGCGATCCTAGCTATTAAGAAGACGGAGACTACTTGTACTAAGCGCGCTATCCTTATAGACGAGTTCGCCTCCTTTATATATATATTCCTTACTTTCCTAGAAAGTACCTATACCTATTGTACCCTAGCTCGCTCTACCTATAGCCCTACCTCTACCTCTAACCCCTTTACTAAGAACGAAGAACGTACCTTTATTACTTCCTTAACGTGTATTATTATACCTTTATATTGTAGTAATATTGTTTTCTTTAGCTCTACTAACTTTTAAACTCTAGTTGTAGTTAGCTAAGTTATACGCTCCTTCTAGGAGGACTAGTATACTTTAATACATTTAGTTTAGTAGTAGTAGGAGTATATATAGCTATAGTCTATATAGATAGTATAGATAATTAATACTAATACCTACTTTATCGATACCCTTTTTAGTAGCTTTAATTAACTTCCTATTACCCCTTCTACTCTAGTCTACATCTTTAGCGCTAACGTTACCTCCTTCTCTTAAGTATATACTATCTATAGTTATATCTTCTTTATCTTGTCGCTATACTACGCCTATTAACCTTAACGTATTACCTTTTAAGTACGTTCGCTACGTCTAGTATAGTCACGTCGATATCTATGCTCGCTACCCTACCCTACTTAGCTATACCCTACGTTACCTCTAGCCCGCTTTTTTCGTCGACCTCGAGAAGTAGATTTAGGACTAGCTAAATTAGGATAAAAATTTCGTATTAGCTTTAGAGAGATCTAGCTCGAGTAACGTATCTTCTAAAATTGCTGGCGTCGCTTCGCTCGTTAGTCGCGCGGCCCTCCGCTACGCTACGGGGCGCTTCCTTCCTCTCTCCGCTCCTGGCAATTTTCCTGTCCCTGCTGGAGGACAATTCGCGTAACTCAATATCAGTTAGTGGCGGAGAGCGAAGCGCCAGAAACCTGTCCGTCGGACAATGCTCTCGTATAATATGGTTACATTAAGGTCTACCTGACTAACCTAATTACTCTTATCCTCCTCGCTATTCTCCTGCAAAACCGACTTCTCCGAGAGATACTCGTCGTCAACATCCTCTAGTACCTGCAACTGTCTCGCGGTGTAGTCTAGTAGCTTTATGTTTATCGCCTTTGTTGGCAGCTGGTGGTACACCCTACATCGGTCGAACGGGTTCTTAAACATTAGCCCGCCTAGGGTCTTCACCCGGGAGACAGCCATATAGGAGAGACCGGAAGCAAACTCCGGCGTAGAGATGTCGCAGACTACCTTGTTAACCGTAATGCCCTGCGATTTGTGGACGGTGATCGCGTAGCTAACTAGGAGCGGGAACTGCTCCCTAGAATAGGAGTTGCTACTGACTATGAAGTCCTGCCGCACTTGGAGGATAGGGACAACTAGCTTCTCTCCGCTACGGAGCGGCTCCCCATTCGGTATGTCGAAAGATGGGCTAGTGTAGTCGTTAAATGCTACTATAATAACCTGGGGCGGGTCTTGCAGGACGTTGGCACCCTCCCGCTACGAGATGTCGTAGACCGTGCCCTACGCGCCGTTAACGCCTAGAGGTTCCGCGTTAGCATCACCCTATAGCCGACATATAGAGGTAGGCACTTGACTAGGTTGCTAGCGTTGGAAGACGAAACCTTGTTTGCGCCGACACCTTCGTATGTCGCTTCAACTTAAATGGTAGCGCTTGCTAAGCCTAGCATATAGTCGTGGTTGTACTTGCCGACCTGCTCCTTAGTGGGGTAGATGCGGAGCGCGTTACTAAAGTTGTTGACCTTATTGGGTGAGAGCTTGACTGAACATCGCAAGGCGAGAAGCTCCTAAGAGGGGATTGACACGTCTTGCTTACGCAGCTCTTCTAGAGCGCGACGAAAAGGAGCTTAGTCCTCGCCCTGTTGTCACTGAATCGTCGTCAAGAACATAGTCTTGGTAAAGGAGAGGTATACGTTGCGTCCAATGATCTCTATATCCTTTAAGTCGTCGAATGTTAAGTATAGCAGCTTGTTAAGAACGGGGGGGAGCTGGAAGAAGTCGCTAATAAGGACGACGCTAAGACCGCCGAAGAACTTATCTCGCCTCTCCGGGAATACTTCTTGGAGGCAAAGGTCGATCTACGCAAAGGGTTTAAGGCCTAGTATACTCTTCTCGTCGACCACGAGGTAGTGTATATCCCTAAACCGCCGCTATATAGCTCTAAGGACGGTTAGGGTCTCCGAGAGCGAGCGGTATTTGCCGTTAACGGGGAGCTAGAGCAAGGAATGTAGAGTCTAGCCGCTAATCTAGTTGCTCGCTATACCTATTAGGGCGGCCCTGACAATGGGAGAGGGTTGGCCGTAAGTAGCCGCCTATGCTTAAAGGTAAGAAGATATTACCTTTACTATATACGACTTTCTAGTCCCGCCTCCGCTGTTAATCTGTAGGCGGAGGGGCGGAGGCTTATCGCCTCTAAGTGCTGCTTTGTGATGACGCATTATTGTGTTATACACCCGCCGCTACTTGGCATTTAGGATGTCCCGAGCTTCGAGAGGCAAGTCCTTTACGTTGTAGTTCTCTGGTGTATCTCTACGGAGCTGTGCCTAGTAGTTTCCAGTGTGGAAACTATTATAGTAATAGCGAGCAACGTACTATGTCCAGTTGTAGTTGATGTCGATGTTTCGACGGCCGAGCAGGTTAGCCGCTTCTTCAGGGAGATGCATGTTGGGAACCTGCTGGGCAACCTCCGACTAGTCCTTGAGAGTAATGTCCTTAACACTGTTACCTAGCTTAAACTCGTCCTCGTCCGGCAATAGGTTAGGCTTATCGATAGTACTGTAGTGGTCGTTATCGTACTTGTAGTAGTCGAGGTAGGACTAGTAGGTAGCGATATAGTTAGGAAACTGCTAATTATCAAACTCAAGGAGCTCTGCTAGTTAGCGATGGGGGTGGTTGAGGAAGAGCTTGACGCGGTAGAAGTCAGGGAAATGCTAGTAGGTTCGTACAGGTTTATACTATAGGAAGTAGTTAAGTATCCTAGGCTTAGCTAGAGGCTTCTAGATTGCCCATTTGACTAGGTTCCGCGCACTAAAGTTCTAGTCTTGTAGGAACTTGAAGTAGGAAATGTCCTCTATCTAGTCGGGCCGCCGGAGATACTTGTCGTATGCCGTCTAGGACTCCTCGACCTCGCCCTCCTCCGTAATGTTAATCGGGCGAGTCTGCTTGTCGCGGGGCTAGTAGTCGACACTCTATACGACTTGGCTATCCTTGTAGAGAGGGAGTCCTAGCAAGATATAGTAGATTTCCTAGGCGGAGTAGTCCCTCTCCCTAATGAGCTTGTTTATAAGCTTCGATACGAAAGAAACTATTGGGTTGTAGTCCGATATATAAGGGAGGATGCTCTTAGCGATCTACGCGTATATGCTTGTCTACGCCTCGGACTTGCTATAGTATTTTGTAGCGTAGTTGATTACAGCATCCTCGCTCGTACAGGGCGAGCAGTCGATGTTAGCTAGCTAGTAGAGAGTAATAAGGGTATTATACTAGTTAAGGTAGGTATCGTTGCGCTCGGCCTCGAATAACCACTACCCCTTCCAAGGCCTCTTAATAACCTTAGCGGCCTCCCGTATAGGCCGAGGAAATAGGAACCGGCAGGTAGGTACTAGCGGCGGCTAGTCCTCTATAGCGGCTTCGTCTATAGTGCCTCTAGCGCGCTTAGCATCCTTCTTAGTAACCCGTAGGTAGTAGGTTGTCGAGTAGTAGTGCCTCTAGTATTAGTTAATAATTCGGTTTAACTACTTCTACATAACTTCTGTCTCTAGGGGGTCGATAGATAGAGGATTGCCCTCGTCGGCACCCTAGTCTAGCTATAGGTTGACCGTAGTGACGTGGTAACCCCAAATCCTCGTAAAGTGTTCTCTTGACTTGGGGGTCGCTATATCGGGTAGTGGGCCTCCCTTGAACTAGTAGAGCCCGTGTAAATGGCTACTACCGCGACCTTACTACTCGTATTAGGACTAGAAGTCGACGAGGTTGAACTTCTTTTTAAGTACAATGTCCCGAAAGAGCGTATTGCGCGAGTGGAAGTGCTACACGGCGATATACGGGTTCTCCCGTAGTAGCCAGCGCGATTTAGCTATACGCCTTAGCTCGTCGAGGGTTTTTTACTCCTCGTATTCTAGCATATACTAGTAGAGGCTCTGCTAGTGTAGGTTGGCCGGGCTAAGCGTAATAAAGGTGGAGGGCACTTCGAGGTAGTACGTAAAGGACTTGCACTCGCGACGTTGGCGGTACTAAAACGGACGTATACCCTTAATAATACTAGCAAAGCGAGAAATCCAGTTAAGGATAGCTTAGGCTTCGAGCGTATCTAGGTTAGCGAGGGCCTCCTAGAGGGCCTATTTGGTGAGAGGTATGCTGTGGCTCTTGTTGATGTAGTACTTGCTATATCCCCTAGCCTACTGCTATATTAGAGTGTTTAGAGCAATGAACTAGAAGCTATAGTGCTTAGCAAACTAGCTATCCTCCTACTTTATAGTATACTAGATGTAATTCTAGTAGGAGATACTACATTGCTTTAGCTCGACAAAGTTAGCGAGTCCTTAAGGAAATAGTATTGGGCAAGCTAACGAGAGTAGCGCGCACTTCTAGTTGAACTTGTTAAGGGGAGTGTAGCAGATAGAAGGCATTTGTAGCTAGTACGTAGCTTGTAGGACGGCCGGCTATAGTAGCACCTACTTGTTAGCTTCGTCGGCCCCTTCGCTAATACGGCCTCGAAGTTAGTTTAGCTCCAAGTCGTAAATCAGTAGGTTAGGTACAGCGGCCTCGTCGATAGCCTTAGTATCGTCGCCTTCTTCCTCGATAGGACTAGCGTCTATAGGCAGTCCTCTAAAATCCTCCACCTCGTATATATTCAGCTCGTCGAAGACGTTGCTATCCTCTAGTAGCTAGGAGAGGTTATCGTAGTTCTATATAAAGTCTACGTAGCTAGGGTAGTGATTAGCGAAGTACTTGAGCCATACCTCGATCGCTGCTCGACGGACTTAGAAGCGGTTGCGAAATTGTCGTGTCATCTGCTCGATAGACTCGGACCCGTATAGACGAAGGATTATAATATCTAAATCCCTAGGTAGTAATAGAAGCTTAGAGTATTCTTTGCTAACGTTACGTAGGAAGTGGACAATATACCTATAGTACTTGTATTGCTACCCTCGTACCTAAAGCTTATTAGATAGCAAGTTCACCTACAAGCTAGTGTTACGTACCGTATAGACGTTAACGCTAACATATACATGCGCGATAAAGAGCTCCTCGAGTGGCTCTAACTTAGGCAGGTAGTCTAGGATAGACCTAAGGTCGAGGTGGTTAGCCGCGGAGAAGAAGAACGGCTCGTCCTATCGCTTCTTATCGTCCTTGTTGTAGCATCGCTTGTAGACGCCGTCGGCCTTGAGCTTAATGTCGAACCACCGCTCCTTGCAACACGAGTATCGCTGTATCTTCTCTACGGCAAGCGCTTTATCAAACTCTCGCTTAATAGCAACGTCTTCTAGCGATAGTGGAGACTCCTGGTCGTCGCCTAAAAACCGTAGGCTAGGCTCGTTGAGATTACGAGGAGGGGGCTTATTAGCGCGAAAGGGGCGGCTAACTAGGTTGCGAGTAGCTAGAGGGCGATTACGCGTACTACTATAAGGGCGTCTACGCCCTTTAAGGCGGGGTTAACCTCGCGAACGACTGCCCGACTACGACGACGATCGCAAAGAGGGAGAGCGACATATAGAGCGGCCTATATAAAGGAGTTGTGGCTAAAAGAGCTACGAACTATTATCGTCCTCCGCTACAATGTTCTCTTTCTAGGCGGATGAGGGAAGGCTATTATTAGCATTATCCGGCTATTGTTGACGAAGTAGGCTACTTATAGTGGGGGTCTATAATGGCTCCTCGCTGTATCGGCGCTCGATATAATACCGTCGTCAAATGGCCGAGATCTTAGTACGAGTAGCTACTATCTCTAGCGTATCCGTATCGACGCGACTACCCTTGTAGTACATGTTTGCAAGAACCTAGTAAGTAAGGTTTCGGCGCGGTAGGAAGTGTACTAGCGGGGGCGGGGCAGGGGCAGGGTCGTAGCCGCAGGCGATCGCACTTGCTGTAGCAATTCGGGCTGCCGACTCGTCTCTCTAGAAAGCACTACTAGTTAGAATAATCTAAACGTTCTAAAAGCCAAGCTCACTATAGCCCTCTGCTGGTTTCGGCAACCGAGGCACCTGGTGACAACTCTGCTATTGCCGCGAAGGTCGAAAAACTGGTCGATCGGTTGCTCGACGCGGCAATGCAAGCACACCTTAGTCCCTCCCTCCATGACAACAGTTTATGCCGTCCATAACGGGCATAAACTAAAGACGGATAAGGTTTAGAAGGCGAGCGCGCTACTAGTCGAGTTGGAAAGGTCGCGAGATCGCTACGCAAAGTAAATAAGTTAAGGCGATATTTGCGTCGATATTTGTGTCGATGTTTGCCTCGGTGTTTGCTGCGGCGACGGCAGCGACGGCAGTGAGGGTTGAGAGCTCGGCTACCCTCGCATGCAGCCGGCTTAGTGGTTGCGGGGGGCACGGGCCTTTTCTAGGCGCGGGGCCTGTTTGTAGGGCCGCCGAAACAGGTAAATTGCGGGGAGCAAAAACCGTCATCCAATTGGCACACGCCGATAAGGCAGACCCGCACTTTTTTATCAATTTTTGCGAATTTCCTATAGTAATTTCCTCGAGTTTCAGAACAAAATTGTCCTCCGGACAGGATTAATTACTTTATAAAAGTTTTCTATAACGTTATAGTTAACTAATTAAATAGTAGTTAAATAGGAAGTAAGTAGTTAAATAGGAAGTAGATAGAAGTAGATAGTCTATAAGTAATAACTAAAGTAAGAAGATAGATAACTAAAGCGTAGAGATATATATACTTAAACAACGTACTAATAAGAGAGGTAGATACATCAAGCACGTACTAATAAGAGAGGCGGACAAGTAGACAGCGACCCCACTTAAGGGAACCAATTAAAGGGCCGGAGATCAAGCGGTCGAGAGTCTTTTCCTCGCGCTGGCTGAGAATAAGCTAGTTTTCTACGAAAACTACTTCTCGCTTGCGCAGGGCTTCAAAGTTCACTCTCAGCTGCGTGGCTTGCGGAAACGGAGCCAGAAATTGCGTTTCATGTTTCAAAACCCTCTGCAACCTTGTCCCCTGACAAGCCAAACAATCAACACCATCTCGCCCACTTATCTCGCAGTTCCTCGGCTGCCTGCACCGCCTCGACGGGAACGGCCCGAGTGAGACTCCTTCTCAATATCGGGAGAACTCGCGTCCTTCAGATCGCATACACAGTACGGGCATTGTACGAAACAATACCTTACATCCGTTGGTCTTCTGAGCCAAAAGGGTTCTTTCACCGGTCCTCAAGGTCGGGTGCCTTTGTCAGTTTCAGTACAGGATTGGATTTTAGCGTCCAAGTTTAAGCCAACTTCTTATTCGGAGTCCTGCACAGGCAAACAGGGGAGCTACCTTTTTCACGCTCAACTTTTTCTTGAGCTTGTTCAACAGTCAACAGCATTCCTTCGACTCCGACTCTTGTCGCTCACTGTGGCTTATAAGAACTGCGAGAGGGTTTGCTGTAATTGAGCTTCAAATCGACATCGACACTCATCCGATTTCACATCACTCACAACAGTCCTCGTCTCGAAAAATTTCTTCGCAACCAACACAACACCACCACAGCAACATACCACCATGGCTCCCGTGCCCGAGTATGTGCTGCCCCCTGCAGTCGAGGACTCTCCCCAGCTAACCAAGACCCCCAGCTTCCCGCCGGTCCGCGCCTGTCTCTTCGACATGGACGGCCTGCTGCTCGACACCGAGGACATCTACACGCTCTGCGTGAACCTGATCCTCGAGAAGTACCAGCGCCCGCGGATTCCCTGGAGCATCAAGGCCAAGCTGCAGGGCCGCCCAGGCCCCGTCGCCAACAAGATCTTCCACGACTGGGCCCAGCTGCCCATCACCCGCGAGGAGTACATCGAGCAGCTCTACGCCCTGCAGGCGCAGCACTTCACCACGACCCAGCCCCTCCCCGGCATCCCCGAGCTGCTCTCCAACCTGGGCCGCACGCGCTACTGGGACCTCAAGAAGTCCGATAATTCAGAGAAGAAGCACCCCCACCGCGTGCACATCGCCCTCGCCACCTCCTCGCACGCCTCCAACTTCCGCCTCAAGACCTCCCACCTGGAAGAGCTCTTCTCCGTCTTCCCCACCACGCGCCGCGTCCTCGGCGACGACGCCCGCATCCCCCCGGGCCGCGGCAAGCCGCTCCCCGACATTTTTCTCCTCGCACTCAAGACCATCAACGACTCCCTCCCCGCGGGCGAGAAGCCCATCACCCCGGAGGAGTGTCTCGTCTTCGAGGACAGCGTGCCCGGCGTCGAGGCCGGTCGCAGGGCGGGGATGAGGGTCATTTGGTGTCCGCATCCGATGCTGAAGAAGGAGTATGCCGGTCGGGAGGCCGAGGTTTTGGCGGGCCGGACGGGTGAGGCGGGCGATGTGGATCTGCATCAGGTCGGTGAGATTGGGGATGGGTGGGCCGAGTACCTGCCTACGCTGGTGGACTTTCCGTATGAGCGGTATGGGATTGTGGTGCCGCCTGTTGAGGTAGAGCTGGAGGAGGGGATGGTGGAGGGCGGGAAGGTTGAGGAGGGGGAGGTGATGCAGGTTGTTGAGACTACGGAGTGAATGAGGCATGAGGGGGCGGAGGTTCTCTCACGAGAATTCGTGAGGAGGTGAAGAAATCGGAGACAGATCGCGAGGACAGACAAGTGTCGGCGGGCTTCCATGACAATCTATGCTTGTCATGTTATAGAATACCCACTGCCAGGAAACTAGGATGTTGGTGTAGAGGTAGAGAGAGGTTGATAATGGTCATAGATCGAGCGCAGATAGACTGTGAGACTGTGACGCAGATAGACTGTATTCTATACATCTCATGACATGAATGTGGTGCCTGGTTCTTCATAGGTGATACTCAACCGTGTTCCTATCCCCGGTGGCAACCTTCAGCCTGGGACAGTGTGTTTGATGTTGGCCCCAGGAATTGCACCCATGCCTCACTTAGTAGGAGCTTGTCAACCCCATATTAACCAATTTTAGGGCCTCAGTCCCATTTCTTTTGTGAGTTCAAGATAAGGTCGACCGACATTGTCCGCAGATGAGCGCCAAATTTCAGCAATCCAACTATCACACAACGTCCGCTGGGTATCAATCACCACATATCCTACAGAAAACAGAAGACGCCCTGCCGTCCAAAGGGTGACTGACACCGTCAAGGGAGAATATCCCCCATAGCGTTGCCTGATCACCCAGTAGTAGCAGTCCCCTTCATCCCCCGGAAAATCACTAGCACCACTCACCCGCCCTCCCGTCCCCCTCCCGCCCAACTCCACAACCCACTCCCCCCAACCATCCCACCCGTACCCGGCAGCGGAGCAGCAGGCAAAGGCAAAGGCGCCAACATCCCCGCCTCCGCCGCTGACGACGACCCCATACCTCCACCAGCACCATCCCTCCCCCAAGCCCTCCTCAACTCCTCCACAACCCTCCCCAACCTCCACCCACACTCCCTACTAATCCCCCCCAGCACATCCAACAACTCACCCTGCTCCGCCCTGTCCACCAGCGCGGCACCCACCACCGCCAGACTGCGAATAGCAACCGACACCACGCCGCGGTCGTCGCGGCTGTTGCTGTTGCGGTGTGCGTGTGCGTGTGCGACAATGCCACACACGTGGTGGGCGTGGTGCAGCAGCTGCTGGCGGTTCTGGTCGCGCGGCTCGAGCGGGTTGGTTTGGACTAGCAGGCACATGGCGGTGTGGTAGAAGAGGCGGGCGAGTTTGGCGGGGGGTTTTATCAGCCTGTGAATAAGTACAAGTTGGTAAGCAAACTGTGTGTGAGAAGAACCTAGGGCTGAGGGTAAGACGCACCAGACATTGGGAAACAGCGACTTGGCCGACGGGCCCGGGGAGTAGCCGTACGGCCGCATCGAGCGGGGACAGTTGAGGTTCCAGGCGTTGCACATGTTCTGCAGCCGCCTCCACTCGGCGAATCGGTTCTGCAGACGGACCTGCTCGTCGTGTGGTGACGGCTCCTGGAACTTGGGCGTGTTGGCGCGGAAGTTGGCCACCTTGGCCAGGATGTAAAAGATGCGGTGCACCCAAACCTCCTCGTTGCCAAGCTCAGAAGTGTCGTCCATGAGGGGTTGAGGCCTCTGGCTACTGGCCCGAACTCCCCAGGCGTCATCGCTTCCGGCAACGCTGCGGCTGCCGCTCCGGCTCGAGGCTCCCAGGGTTGCAAACTCCAGGTCAAGCCCCCATTGATCCGGGTCCCAGGCCGTCGGCCAGCCGAAGGAGATGCAGCTGAGCACTTCCATGCCGACGTTGAGCCAGAAACAGGCGGCTCCGAGGCCGGTCGAGGACGCGTCCCAGCCACACTCGCGGACGAGTGCGCGGGTGGACGCGATATGGCCTATTCGCTGGGTGGGCTTATCGCTCATGACGTCGTAGGCGTTGAGGACAGCGGCGGTGAGGGTGCACTCGGTGATGTCGCGGTCCCGTTCCCGCTGGCTCTGTGACAGCTGTGCCGAGGCGATGCCGTAGTAGTAGCTTGCCCTTTCGCCGTCGTGTTCTCCCACCAGTGTTAGGTACCTAGCGCCGCATGCCAACAGCGCGTTGAGCAGCATGGGCAGCTTGAGGGCCAGATACGGCACCACGTTGGCGAAGTGCTTGTCTTTGTCCAGGGCGTCCATCCAGATGGCCACGCCGTCGACGAAGGCCTGCATAAAGAGGATTTCCTCGTCGGTGCTCAGGTAGTCGCGTTCACCGGCAGTGTTCTCACTTGAGGGCGTCATAAGGCCGGAAGGGGTGCTGAAGTGCTGGCTGGCGCTGACTGAGCCGCTGGGACGGAAGTTCCGGGCAAAGGGCGAACTACCCCCTGGGTCTTCACGATTCCTGATATCGAGCGGACGGAATCTCGGCTCTGGGCCGGACGCGGTGAAGCCCAAAGGCGACCCCGTTGCAGCTCGAGCGTTCACAGCCAGTTCGTCAATGCTTGCCATCCGGCTTGGCGCCCTCTCCGCATAGGCCACTGGTGCAGAAGGCGGAGGGTGGCCGACATGATTGGGATGGTACAGGTCCCGTAGCCCTGATGGATCTCGACTGCTGTTGATTTCAGCCACGAAGGCACTGGCTGCTTTAGGATCCGGATGCCCATTTTGCTGAGAGCCTCCCACGTCCGAATCAGTCTCTGACGGCGAGGCGACGCTCGGGTAGCGACCCAGACCTCCTTGGTACTCGGAAGCAATAGACCGAGACTCATCCAGGATTTCAACTGAGGTATTGAGTTAGCATCTGACACCTGGCAGAAAGTCGGTCTTTTTCCACGGGTGAGCGGGAGCGCGGGTGAGAAAGATGAGGCGACGAACCTGACCAGTCGGCTGTTGGAGGTAGGCACGGCGGGTCCTTGACTTGGATGTCGATGAAGTTTAGTCGAATCCCGCGCCTACACTCGCGATTGCTCTTTCGGCAGTTGTGACATTCAGGCACGCCCTCGTCGCACTTGAGATGACGTTCCCGGCAGGTCAGGCATCCCGTGCGGACTCGCTTAGACTTGCCCGCGACAGGGTTTGCCGAGTGAGCTGCCTTTGCTCCTCTACCAGTGTTGCTCTCGATGCTCCTCATGGCTGCCGCTGGCGGGGGTGTAAGCCGGGAATCTGCCTCCCAGAGCTGACTAATGCCGTTAGGAAAAGCGTTGGGCATAGCATCCCGAGCGGCGATGCTGTAATTGCGGGCGTGTGTCATAGATGGCAGCACCAGCGCCTCCCCCCAAGCTCGCGGAATCGCTGGCTGCGAGCGGGCGCGCAAGACGTTGCGTGGTCGGGAACGAGAGCGTTGCCGGCGAGCGGAATCCATGGTGCACCGGAGACAGCCGAGTGGTGCTCTCGACTGCCTTTCACCGGGAGGTCGAAGCAGAGGACCACAAGGAGAGGTTGTAGGAGGCCGAGCGAAGCAGACGTCGAGCTTTGGATAATCCAAAGGACCCGACAGACTGGCACGGATTCCGCGGCTTCACGTCGAACGAGGCCATGGGTCCGAGGCCAGATATTGCAGCTATCCGTCCATTTGCTGTCACCCAAGCCGAAGGACCCTGGAGGTGGCCTTGTCGGGGTCGGTGGTGTGAGCGATGTCGTCGGGGTGTTTCGCCGAGAACGTTTCAAACAAACTGTCGTGCTTCAGGATCCATCCCAGCTGGTATCGCTTAAACCTGCTCATTGAGGCCAAGACGTGGGGTTGCAGATGTGACATGGGGATGCAGTGCAAGGTGTGACTGTGTCACAGGTTGAAGCGGGAGGGCAGCGGGTGCGTAACAGCAGGGGAGAGATGCTGTAGAGTAGTGTTGCAGATTGAAATTTTCCCTTTCCGAAATTTCCACCCCCCTTAGAAAATTTTTCCATTCCATAATACCCCGAAATTTCAGGGGTACCCAGCATTGCCAATAGTCAGTTGACTAGAACAAAGGGGTATAGACTAAAAGATATCTAGGAAAGTACTTAATTTACCTATAATCTAAAACTTATTGGTAAATAAGGCCTCGATTTAAATGTTAATATCCTATTCCTCTATAAACTAGCCTACTAAGCCCTTTAAACCCTAGTCAACTTTTAAATTAAATAGGGCTTAGTATAAGTCTTCTATTTCTATTAGAATAATAGGTACTATAGACTCCTATCTCTAGGCCTTCTAACTACTCTTTTTACTACTATTGTTGCTAGTACTAGTACTACTACTACTCTATTACTCTTATAACTACTATAAAACGTAGCTATTAATATATATAAACGCCGATATATTAGTGTTCTTAGGAGAAAGGTAGTTACAAACCTTATTATAGAGGAAATTCGTAGTAGAAAAAGAGCATTCTAAAGGTACACTATTAGTAAATATTAAGAATACCTATTTAGTGATAGCTACAAGCGGTAGGCTAGTATTATCGAGCGAAATCTACGTATCTCTAGGTTAGAAGTGTAGGTTATAAATATCGCTAGCGATCTCTAGATTAAAGACTAGGCCTTTATAGGTATAGAACTTATAGAAGGACTTCTTAACAACTAGCTAGGCTTCTCGCCTATAAATACTCTATAGGAAGTCCTCTATATACTTCAAATCATCCTAGAAGAGTTTTAAGTTGTAAGTAGCTAGGTCCAATACCTAAGTAGCATAGTAGATAAATAGGGTTTAACGTTCCTTATAGGAGGCTAGTATATTCAACAGGTACTACTAGTTAACGTAGTTCCATATAGGGTTATAAAAAGTCTCCTTCTAAATAGCTTCGATCGTTTTTGTGACGGGCACCATCCAAGGTCTGGTCAGCTCGTACATGCAAGATTGATATTGCTACGAGGAGAGCAAGAGCTAGATGACAGGAATGGGCATGCGACTAGACCTTAAGTACTGGAGCAGAGGCCTGTAATATGTGCATAAGCAGAGGCCTGTAACGTATGCATAAGCAGAGGCCTGAACAGATGATATGACCATAACCATAGGAGCGGGGAATCCTGTGACAGTTTTCTAGCTTTTAATTGTATAACCTATATATATCCTATCTAACTCTAATATCTTTTAAGCCTTATAAACTAGCTTAAAGATCTTAGTAAGTATCTAAATTGTATACTAGAATAGTAGGTTGCTAACCTATTAAAGTATCTTCTTAATAGGTGTTATCTCCCTAGCTATATCGGTCTTCTTCTAGCCTTATAAGGACTTTTAGAGTATATTAGAGTTATTTGCCTAAGCTTGTAATACATTGTAGTTAGTGTAGACTAAGTGTAATATACATAGTTAAGTACTTTAACGCGTAATAACTAGACTAATAAATACACATTTAGTATAGTATAATTTACGTTAGTAGTTATATAAGTAGTTAAAGTAAAGCTTCAAATAGCTAAAGAAGTTAATAACTATAGTAACCTTAATAAAAGTATTACTAAAGGTAGGAATCTAGGCAATATCCTTAACAAGTAACTAGAGGCTATAGAAATCGCAAAGTATATAGAAAATATATGTCACAGGATCACCTGACCTCTGGTCACGTGCCTCTGCTCCAGCATTTAAGGTCTGGTCGCACGCACATCCTGTCATTTAGATCTTGCTCTCTCCGTCGCAATATCAATCTTGTATGTGCGAGCTGACCCGAGTGGTGCCCGTCACAATATACTAGAACTCGGGTCTATTATATATCTCGCGATACAACTTATATATCGTAGAGTTTATATCGATAATAAAGTAGTTAATCTTCTTAGTATTGTTACTAGTAATCTCTATAATCACTAGCTTAATAAGCTTAATAAAGTTAATTGTAGTATAGTCTTTAGCACTAGTATTAAGCAAGTACTAGTAGAAGGTAGCAACGTTAGGGATATAGATCGAAACGTTAAGTAGCTAGTTGTTAGAAATATCATTAAAGTTATTAATAATTAGGTTAAAGAGCTTAGTACTATTAACAATCTTCTATACCTATAGTTTTATTAGTAAAATAGATAATAGAAAAAGGAGATATCTTATTCACCTATACCCTATACTTCTAGTAGATTCTAAGAAGCTAGTCTTTTACTACCTCTCTACCTAGCACCTTCTACTTCAAGTTTAAAAGGAACGTAAATTCCTTTATCTTTTTAGACGACTATAGGTTCTAGAGTAGTCCTATAGTAAAGATTACCTTAGTAGCTTTAGCTATGAGGTTGTTTAAGAAATTACAAGGAACTAGGCAAATAGCGATATAGGATTTAATTAAAGCTTATTAATTAGTGTTGGTAAAGGTCTAATAAAGGCGATATATAGGGTACTTAGCTAAGTACTATCGGAAATAAGAGATATTATCTTTACCTTCCTTCTTACACTACTTGTAAACTCCTTTTAGAAGCTTAAAGTTAGGATTTAAAGGAAGCGCTACGAATTTAGCATATATTTAGTTATTAGAGAGATAAGGAAAGAGCTTTAGCGATATATTGAAGCTATTTGTAGTATATAACGAAGTAGTAATAAGAGTAGTTTTAGTATTAAGGGCAGCTTATAGTACTTAGAACTAAGCAATAAAATAGAAAGGGGGCTAGGTATTAGGCAACTACCTTCAGTTTAAGTAACATAGTAGAAAAAAATTTGACTATAGATAACCCTAACCCGGGGCTTTACCGCCTGCCGAAAAGGGTATAGCCCCCACCGGAAGGGGTATAGTGTGGAAAATGGAAAATTTCGGAAATTTCAGGGGTCCCTTTTCCATTTTCGCCTGTCCAACCCCCCCCCCCCTGAAATTCCGCAACACTACTGTGGGGTGGGCTTGGTGGGGTCTTGGCAGACGGGAGCACTTGCCCGAATGGGTTTAAACACCACTTCTTTTCTGCCTTCAGGTTGCAATTGTCAAGCCGCTGCGAACCTTCCATCCCTATCATGTCGGAATCAGATCATCAAGGTTCACGGGTGCAGCTCATGTTCTGAAACAGTCCATCCGATGTTTGCAGGGTCTGTTCCGCCTTCTAGCCTTCTAGAAGAAATCCGCAGATCATCGCCAAAGGCTAAGGTAACTGACAGGTTGCCTTACAATTACTGGACACGATGGCCGCCGACGCGCGACCCGCGCAACCCAAGGCGATCCTGCGCGGCCACAAGGCCCAGGTGCATGCCGCCGCCTTCGTGCGAGGAAACGACCGCCTCGTCACTGGCGATGCAGATGGCTTCGTCGTCGCCTGGGATTTGACGATAATGCGGCCCCGGGCAGTTTGGCAGGCCCACGCAAACGCCATCCTGGGCATCGCCGCTTGGGGCCCCGACCGCCTCATCACGTAGGTTGATACTGGTGCCTTTCCATCGTCCGGCGGGAGCAGGAAACTGAATGAAGTCCTACCTCAGGCACGGCCGAGACAACAAGCTCATCGTGTGGAAATTGACGGCAGACGAGGAGACTCGGTTGAGCACAAGGCTTCCCTTGGACCCGTCCCCAGAGTCCCGCCCGCAGCCTTGGATGCTGCACATGCTCGACGTCAACACCATGAACTTCTGCTCATTTTCTCACTGTCCTGCCCTGCCGGGGTCAGATCCTGCATCGTCCGAGATTTTGGTTGCAGTGCCAAACACCCTGGCGTCAGAGGCCGTGAGTGTCCATTAGCTACTACCCTATCCGACTCTCATCAGCAGACTGATAATCATGATCAGATTGACATCTTCCACCTCCCCTCGCAAGCACGTCAGCACACGGTGAAACTCGGCGACAAGAACGGCATGGTCATGGCTCTGTTGCTGTTCCATCAAGGACTGAGCCTGACCCTCGTCGCCGGCTACGAAAACGGCACGGCGATGGTCGCCCAACTCGGCACCCACGGCAACTGGGCCATCAAATACCAGGCACAGTGCCACTCCCAGCCGATCCTCTCGCTTGACGTCTCTCCCAGCAAGGACTTTTTCCTCACCTCGAGCGCCGACGCAGTCATCGCCAAGCACCCCCTTTCTCTTTCCCCGCCCACACAAGGAGAGGCCCAGACATCTGAGGTTCCCGCCCCATCTACTGACCATCCTCCCCCTCGAACAGGAGACCCCCAAAAATCCCTCCTCACCGCAGCCCTCTCCACCACCAACCCCCCGGCTCAGTCCCCCCAACAAGAACAACCACCGCCACCGTGTCCCTCCCCAAAAACGGCCGAAATCGCCCCAATCCAACACCAACCCCTCAAAACAGTCAACACCAAGCACGCTGGCCAGCAATCCCTGCGCATCCGCTCCGACGCCCGCATCTTCGCCACCGCCGGCTGGGACGCCAGGGTGCGCGTCTACTCGACCAAGACGCTCGCCGAGGTGGCTGTGCTGAAGTGGCATGCTGTCGGGTGCTATGCGGCTGCTTTTGCGGTGGTCGAAGCATCGTCACCGGATGAGCAGCGGGAGCAGCAGGGACAACGGCTCGAAGAGGTGAAGAAGGAGGAAGGAGTGGGGATGGGATCGCCGGGTGTAGAAGAAGGTAGCGGGACGAGCAAGGACTTGGCTCGGGTCGTGCCAAAGCTGGTTGAGGTGAGCGTCAGGGAGAAGAGGGTGCAACAGGCGAGGACGGCGCACTGGCTGGCGGCGGGGAGCAAGGATGGCAAGGTCAGTTTGTGGGACGTGTTTTAGGGGTGCTTTGGCTGAGTACGAGATGGTCTCGGTTGCCTGGCCGTGACGAGGAATTAGTTCGGGCATTGATCGGAGGGCATAGTTGCTCGGGCAGAGTGTCTCAAAAAGGAATGAATACCAGCTCGACCTCATTGCAACATTATGTATACATGTCGGTTACTACAGTACGCTAAGCATTGCGACTCCTGCCCAATGTTCTATTCCAACCGTGTTGTGAAACCCCCGTTCTTCAAACACCAAGCAACCCGGCCAAAGTCCAAATTCACCCCCCAACCCGCCCCCCTGCTAAGCATATTACATCTCATAACAATAACAACACCAAACACCCCCTCACAACTTCGGCCCCGTCCCTTCAGCCAACCTCCGTCTCCTCCTCCTCTCCGCCTCCACCCGCTCCACACTCCTCTGCTCCTCCTCACTCAACCTCGCCAGCGGCGGTCCCCCTTTCCCTCCCTTCCCCTTCCCCTTCTTCCCCCCCTTCGCCGCCCCCTCCTCCCCCCTCACCGCATTCTCAAACAACTTCCGCCCCAACTCATCCGTCAGCGCAATAACCCTCGTACTAACCGTCGCCCCGTCGCGCCTGTTCTTGCCCTCCCTCCTGCTCGACGCAATCTTCTCCGTGAAATCCCACAGCCGGCCCGAGGCGAGGATCCCTCCCGTCGTTTCGTCGCGGCCGGGCTGCCACTCGGGTGCTATGCGTAACCGGGCGGGGATGCGCGGGTCTTTGGAGCGGATGACCTGGATGATTCCCTCTTCTTCGAAGCGTTGGTAGGAGTTTTTGAGGGTTTCTTTGTTGACGGCTTCGAAGTAGGAGAGGTCGCCTTGGTGGTAGAGGGTTTTTCCTAGCTGTTGAAGCCAAAAGGTGTGGTTAGATTGCGACATGGGGGATGAGAGAATGGGGAAGGGCTAACGTACCAGCTGGGCACTCTCCTGCGCCTTAGACACCTGAATCCAGATATCATTCTTCTGCCCCAGCGGCGGGGTCAGACCCATGAGTGACACGGCAGCCAGCCAGCTCGCCTCAATGAACGGCCAGATCAAGAAGCAGTAAAAGTCGTAATTCTCCCGCCCCGCGGCCCGTTCGGCGCCCGACAGGCCGATCTTGGTGATGCGCCCGTCCTCGTCCCGTTCAATGAGAATGACGTTGTCCGCCTCGAGCTCGAGAACCGTCTTCTCCAGGTTTGCGGCGAGGCCTTTGCCCGAGTAGATGAACTCACCGCGGAAGAGCGACGAGAGGAACAAGACCTGGTCGTACAAGTCCTGGTACGGCATGTCCTGTATCGCGGGGCCCCCGCCCTGCTTGACCCGCGTGTACAGCGCCGCGGCGACCAGCGCCTCAGAGATGAACAAGTGGATGGTCATGTTCCGGTAAAAGGACATCTGGAAGCGGTCCACGGCATAGTATGTCGGCTCCGCAAGCCCGTCGACCACGCCCACCAGGTCCTTGCCCAGCACTTCCAGGCCGCGCTCGATCACGTCCGATATTGGCGCGTTGCCGAAGTGTGCGACGCGCCCACCCTTCGCCCTGATCCGGTTCGTTAGCCACTCCACGCGGCGGATCAGCTCGTTCCTTCCCACGCCGCGGCCGCGCAGAGTAAGCAGGACGGTGCCGATCAGCGCGGTGGGCATCACGACTGACACAGCGTTAATGTCGGCCAGCACCTTGTAGCCCAGCGTGCGCAGCAGTTTTTGACGGATGCCCTGGTGCTTAACCTCCTTCCAGTCCTTGATCCCGTACGCTATGCCCGACATCCTGCTGAGCTGCTCGTTGATGAAGGTCCGTAGGCTCCACGGCTCGTGGAAGCGCACATCGACCCTGCCTAACCGGAGCGAGAGAACGCTGGACCCGCCGGTGAGGAAGTCGGCGAGGTTTTCCTTCTTCTTTGGCATACCCAGCAGTTCCGTCACGTAGCCTTCTGTCTCGATGACCTTGTCGTATTGTGTGCTGACGGGGCAGATGATGGCGTCCTCGACCCGGCCTGAGAGGAGGCTGTCGAGCACAAAGCTCAAGATGCCAAATTTGGGCGGTAGCAGCTTCCCTGTCCGTGACCGACCGCCTTCGATGAAGCACTCCAGGTTGTAGCCGCCTTGGAGAAGAACGTCGATGTAGGCTTGGACCAGGGCTGTGTAGAGCTGGTCGTCGCCAAAGGACCGGCGGATGTACATAGCTCCTGTCAGGTGTTAGCGCCAATGGCCTAGCAAAACGCTACGACCAGACTCACCGGCATGCTGCAAGAAGCTGCCAACCAGTGGAAAGTTCAGATTGTCGCCAGCAACGACCACGGGAAGCGCCAGCCCCAGCCTGTAGCAGATCAGCTGCAGGGAGACGTAGTCAACGTGCGACCTGTGGCACGGCAGGAAGATGATGCTCTGCTTCTTCCTCGCGGCCTCCTCCGCGACGGTCCGCAGCCGCAGAACCTCCTCACTAGAGACGTGGATCCCCTGGTGGTACGCCCGCAGCAAGAGCTGCGTCACCAGGTAGTAGGCGCCCCGGATGAAGGTCCTGCTCTCGAACTTGCAGATCATCTGGTCGGTCAGCCTCTCGGCGACCTCGTGCAACCCCTGAGCGAGCTCGGCCCGCCTCTTGGCCTTCTTCATCTCAAAGTCCTTGTCGGCCTTGTTGATCAGGCCCTCCTTCACCTCGGTCGCGACGCGCAGGTCGGCCAGCTGCGAGATCTTGGTCTGCAGCAGCGTCGCCGATAAGACCTGGCTCTTGATGTGCTCCGAAAAGCCCCTGTAGAAGATGGGCTGGCCGATGAAGCTGTCGTAGGCGCGCCAGCCGGTGCCGGAGACGTAGAGAGATATCTCGCGGAGGAAACTGGGGGCGGTCAGTCATGGGGTGGTAATGCGACGGCATTGGGGGGCATGGCCACCCACCGCAATGGCTCGGACCGGAAGCGGGCCATGTTCTTCATCAACGCCTCCTCCTGGCCCTCCTCGCCGGTGACGGCGGGCTCGACATAGCCGCTCGTCTGGAGGGTAACGCTGTCGCCCAGAATGCGCAAGTCGGGCGGCGAGTCGTCGCCATCGTTAGCCATGGCTGGCAGCTGTCCGAAGGGTCGTTGCGCTCAGTCGTCCTCAAATCAATGCCGTCCTTCCCTCCCAACTCTCTTCTCTCCTTGCACCCTTTCTCGAGCCCTACACAGCAGATGACCAGCCGAGGTCACTCGGATTCGATAAGCTGCCCAGCAGGAAACCGATGTGTCGAAGATTGACAATCACTGCTCGCGTCTGATTGTCTCGAAGTCGCAAAGGGGAGAGTGCAACAGTGCCGGTGCTTTCCTCTGGTTACCGAGGTGGCTTCTGATTGTCCAGGGGAGCGGTTCAAGTTGCAGTGACAGGGGTGCAGTTATGGGGAGCTTTATAGCGCCGCCAACCCATGGGGATGGTGGGGTCTCAAGCCGAGGTTAGCCAAGGACGGCCTAGCGCGGGGCTAAAGCTTGTCAAGTTTCCGCCAAGCCTACTACAACTCCATGAAAACTCCATCAAAAAGTTGGGACGCGCATCGCATCGCGAAAGCTGAAGACATCATCACACCAACCAAACTGCACCACACACAGCACACCCACCCACCATGGACGCCAAACCAAAAAAAGACCAACCCATCGCCGCCGTCCTCCTCTCACGCGCGCACGAACCAGACGAAGCAACCCGCATCTTCACCGAGAAAATCCAACGCCAGCTCTTCCTCACCCCCTCCTCCCCACCCCCATCCGACGCCCGCGCCGCCCGCCGCCGAGCCCAAGAAAAGAAGAAACAGCAGCGCAAAAAGGCCCTCAAACCGAAACCCCTCTCAGCCAACGAGCGCCGCAAGCTCGGCCTCTACGACGTACCCCGCGACAGGCAAAAACACGCCCTCTACGAGCCGCTGCATCAGCTTTGGTTGGGGTATATTCGGGAGATTCTGGGGAGTGAGGTGCACACCGGCGGGGAAGGTGCTGCGGCAAAGCTGGCGAGCGCCGATTTTCATGGCGCCGGGGTCGAGGTCGTGCGAAGTGGGTGTGTGAGTCGGGTGGGGATCAAGGGGATCGTGGTGAAGGATTCGAGGTTTGCGTTTGAGGTGGTTACGAGGAGGGATCAGTTGAAGCTGGTGCCCAAGGAGGGGACGGTGTTTCGGTTTGAGGTGCCGGTGCCGGTGCCGGTGCCGGTTGGGAAGGTGGGAGAGGGTGGGGAGGAGGGAGAGGGATCCAAAGAGCAGACCTCCAGCATGGTGTTTGAGATCCATGGGGAGCAGTTCCAGTTCCGGTCGGCCGATCGCGCGTCGAGGAAGTTTAGGTCACACTTCTCCAAGAAGTTGTGAGGAACTGGCGGGAAGCACTGGCTTAAGATTCATGTCCTAATGGCACGCCTTTGCTTCGAGGGTGGTGATCTCGGTTCGCCGTGCTCCAACCGCCCCGGACGGCTCCAGTGAATTCAGTGGCACTCGATGAAAGGTTTGTGCCCATCATTCCCACTCTTTAGATTACCAACTCACAGCTATCACAGAGCTATGGACAGCTGCAAGCTACTGGCTTTCAAAATCGAGGAGATCAGATGGAGTGGCTGCGGTGATAGGGGCAATGCGCGCAAAGAAAAGCCAAAAAGCTCACCACCGAGCCCCTTGCGGAGGTCAGCGGCTACGAAAACCCTCGAGGGTTTTGCTTCGTCGGTCGGGGGGCCAAGGGGGTTGGCGTGAAAAGTGGCCTGGGGCGTTTCGAGGGCGGGTCGAACCGGCTACCCGAAGGTCAATGCCGCCGCCGAGGGGGTTTTCGCCCACCTCATGCCCCTCCCGCTTGACCAGAGGTCGCTTGGGAGGGGCGTTGAGAGGAGGAACGTGAACATAATACATATAGTGGCGGGCGAGTGTGAGGTTTCGGGAGGGGCAGGAAGGTACGGAAGGGCTGTGAGTTAGGATAGAAGCCTGGCCCGCCGTCCGTGGCCTTCGGCTTCCATACACCTTGGGCTACCCGCCTCGACACCATCGCTCACAGCACCGGTTAGCTGAGGCTTGCTAGAGGCAACGTATGTGGCGTCCCCTTTTCACCCAAAACATCTAGTAGAGAGCGAAGTTTGCTCGCGGCCCCAGGTTGGATTCCATCCATGCTCCTCCGCTGCTAGATAGAGAGAAGGAGGAAGGCATCTACACTTGGGAAAGCACTTGTTAGACTGTCTCTCTGCTATCCGTGCCCCATTGGGAGAGATATTCTAAAGCCGGCATCTAACGCCGGACAACAACAGGCCGTTGCTGGATCTGAAGGCTAATGGTGTTTATATGCATTTAGGCTGCTGGCTTCCATGGCTGGATTTACACATTCTAACTCTGCGGGCGTGGCGCAAGGAGGAGCCGAGAGAAAACACCGTCAACGTCAACCAAGTTCTCGATGGGTGGCCGATGATTTGGGGCGTTGAAAGAGAAGAGCTCCGACGGTCCAAGTTGCCTCTGTCCGTCCTCTACCAGGAATATCTCGTATTATGTGGTAGTCTATCCATACCATAAGACTAGCAAGACATCGCGTCTAGGAAGATGTCTAGGCGCTCGCTAGATGCGCTGAAAACTGACCAAGCCCATACGCCCAAACAATGCAAAAGATGCGAAAGGTGCTGCAGTAAACTCACTGCCCAGCAGGCCGCAGGATGATGTTGTCAATCAGCCTGACAGCCGGACCCCCGCTGTGGCCGAGGTCTTCTCCCTCCTGCGGCGCCTCAACGGGAAGCATCTTGACTGCACCACTGAGAATGCCTCCCTTCGCCGGGTCCACCACCGCCAGCTCCTCCATCGTGTCGGGGTCGGCAAGCGAGATGTAGTCAACCTCAAAGCGTACCCTCTTCTCTGGCCCGAGTGCCATCTGCTCCGCCAGGGCCTTGTCAACCAACCTTTCCGCCGCGCCAAGGACAGCCTCCCGACTCCTCTCCCCGCTCTTGTACGCCTCCTCGGCGGCCCGCAGCGCCTTGTACAGCACCGTCGCGACCGCCCTCCTCCTTTTCCCCAGATAGACATTCCTCGAGCTAAGCGCCAGCCCATCCTCCGCCCTCGCCGTCGGCCCAACAACCACCTCAAGAGGCAGCATAAAGTCCCTCACCAGCCTCTTAATCACCACCGTCTGCTGCACATCCTTCTGCCCAAAATACACCCTCTCCGGCTGCACAATATTAAACAGCTTCATACACACCGTCGCCACCCCCCTAAAAAAGGTCGGCCGCGACTTCCCCTCCAGAACCTCCCCCACCGGCGTAATCGTCACAAAACTCCCCTTACTCCCCACCTCCTGCCCCGGAAACCCACCAGGGTACATCTCCCCCGTCGTCGGCGCAAACACGGCACTGATCCGCCCCAGGTTATGCCCATCATCCGCCAGCTCGCGGTCCAGCCTCACCAGCGCCTCGCAGTCGGCGTCCCAGGTGACGGGGTAGCTGGCCAGGTCCTCGCGCACGCCGAACTGGGCCGGGTTGACGTAGATGGAGACGACGACGTGGTGGTTGTCCCGCGCGGCGGCGCGGATTAGGGATAAGTGGCCCTCGTGCAGGGCGCCCATGGTCGGGACGAGGGCGACGGAGCGCTGGTCGAGCAGGTGCGGGCGGCGCCAGCGGCGGAGGGCGTCGACGGTGCGGAGGACGCGGATGGAGGAGGAGGGGAGTTTTTCGGGGCCGGCTCGGGACGGGGAGGGAGAGCAGCGGGTGGCCATTGTGCGGGCGGTTGGTGCTCGTAATGGTTGGAATTGTTGAGCGGAGAGGCAGAGGGAAGGTTGGCTACGGGAGAGGCAGCTGGTCAATGGCGCACGCGAGCGGGCGAGGGTCCGGATGGCGGGGCGGATTGCCTGCCGGAGGAGGGGCAGCGTCGGCTGCATCGGACGGGGGGATGTTGTCGGCGAGAGGGGTCTATTTCATGAACCAGTGTCAATCCGACCCGAGGAAAAGAGGAAATGACACGGCTGCAACTGGCGGGCGGGATTGAGTCGATCTTATAAAGAGCACATGCTGTGATGGTTTCTGCGGCGGAATTTTGGGGATGGTCAAGCAGGGGTTCTCGGTTCCGGCCAGGACCCCGGTCGGCCGAGCTGCTGGCCAAGCCTTGATCGACAGGGGTGTCACCGAGCCCCAGATTTCTTTCAAAACTTCGGGCCTTTGATTTCTGGCATCCAACTCTCAGAACGTGTTGTTCAAACTTGAACCTGGTTAAATTTGAAGAATCGTCCAGTTTTTCAGGGAACTGACTATCAACTCCCAAAACAATTCCTCTTCTCCTCCCCCTCTAGTCCCGCAAGAACCTAACACTTGCGGTCAGAAAAGCCAAAAATCGAGAGCCCGACCACGTCGTTCAAGACAGCCTCGAGACTCTAGGTACGGTAACCACGAGACAACAACCAAAGCATGAACCTCTAAGTCCCTCTACCTTCTAACCTGCCCACACCAACTCATCTGACCCCCCCTCCAGTCCCCAACAACGACGACAACCCCCCGGATCCCACTCCAAACAACCCTCCACTCCCAATCCCATCCCCCACATCCACCGTCCCCTGCCCCAAACTCCCCAGCGGCTGATACCCTCCCCCACCCATACTCACCGTAAACGGATCCTCACTCTCAAACCCATCCACCCTCCCCAACAACACCTCCAACATCCGAAACGCCACCGCCGGCTGGTCCTGCGCGACCAAATGCCCCGCCATGGCCGCCCCAAACCACGTCAGCCCCCTCTCGGAATGGCTACTCCCCACCACGCCCGCCCCAGCGGCATGCGAGACGTTATTGTTATCATGATACGGCACAAACAGTACCCCGTCAGGTTTGGTCTGGAATCCCATGCTGCCGTTCCACGTCAAATTCTGGATGGTAAGCAGGGTGCCCTCGGGAAGCACCAAGAAATCGCGCGAGCCGTGGCCGAGGATGACGTTCCCCGTGCGCTCGATGACACCAGGCAAAACGGCCTGGCTGCCTGGGCCGGAGTTGACTGACTTGTCGGTGTTGTTGACGAAGACCGGGTTGGTCTGGTAGTTTTGGCAGAAGGTCCAGGTTATGTTTTGCGGGGCGTGGATGGCGGCTTTGACGGCGGGGGTGTTGAAGTAGGGGGTTGGGAAGAGGGGCGGGAGGGTGAAGCGGCCGGAGGAGAAGCCGATGGGGTCTGATTTAGGGGGGGAGGTTAGGTGGGCTGGTACTGAGTTGGGCGTGGGAGACTTACCAAACAGGATCGGGCAGCGCGAGGTGACGTCGAAGGCGCTCAGGCAGGGGTTGAGCTCGACCGCGGCCAGGAACACGTCGATGTACAGCGCGCACTGCGGCATGGGGAGGTTGGTGAAGGGGTTCTGCCCCGGAAGCGTCGCCGGCTGCGGGCCCCGCGGCGGGAAGACGAGGTACGTGTCGAGGTACGTCGTGTAGCCGCACATGCGGTCGATGGTCTTGACGGTCGCCATGAAGGTGTCGTTGAAGGGCAGAAACGCCTTCCACCGGTCGACGTATGCCGCGATGGGTATGTCCTCGGCCAGCATCACCTTGGACAGCAGGCCGTCCCAGAGGGCCATGCCCGAGACGTTGAAGTAGGTCGTGTCGTTGCGGTCGAGCATGGTGCTCGAGATGAAGGGCGCGTACATGCCGCCGTACGACGACCCCGTCACGTACACCTGGTACCCCTGCAGCGCGAACGTGTTGACGAAGTTGACCCACCACGCCAGGAACTGCTTGGCCACGTCCCTCTCGCTGGTTGCCGTGGGCGTGCCCTGCGAGAAACCCGTCCTCAGCGGCTGGTCGACCCAGACGACGTTGGTGAGGCGGTGCCAGCTCCATTTGTTGGGGATGGGCTGGAAGGTGCCCGGCTGCCAGAGGATGGGCCCGTTCGACTGGAGGAGCTCGCCGATCGACGAACATCCCGGCCCGCCCGTGAGGTAGATGAGGATCTCCTTGTTGGCCTGGGCCGCCTGGTTGGTCGACGGGAAGAACCAAAAATACAGCTGGTTGCTGGTGTCGTTGCCGATGGGGAGCAGCCCGGCATACGACTCGCCCACATCGAAGTCGACGAGCGGGATGGCCGAGCCGTTGACGGCGAAGCCTGGAAGGTCAGAATTTCCGTTTCCAGTTTTTCCAAGTTTCCCAGCCTGTCTTACCTGCTGAACGTTCATTGAGGAAGGGCGACTGTGTCTGGTTTCCAGTCTGTCCCCTGGCACGCCCCGATGGATGACGCTGATAGCGTGGGTATGGTCTCGGCCCGTGACCCAAAACGGGGATAACGATAGCCAAGGCGAATGACACAGTCCAGCGCATTCTGCAAGTCCCGAGCCAAAGTCCGGAGGGGTCGTGAAGGACTTGCGGTGTTCTGCTGACTTCCTCCTTGCTTCAAGACCACCACAACCTGGCGGTCCTGGCCCGTAAAAAGCACAACAAAAGCTTCAACAAATTATCAACGGTGTTTATCTCCGGAGCTCAGATTCCCTGGTGGCGATGTGTGCTGAAATGCTCGCCACATGCGAGAGAAATCTCAGGACAGGCCAAACGAAGATGGGATGAATGGGCCTTGAATCGGCAAATGTCACATGGAAATGATGAGCTTGCATGTAGCTTCTGCGTTTTATACTGTTATGCGCAACTGCGACGCAATGTTATCGAAGTGTTTGCAAGTCGAAAGTCGACCCGCGTCATATCTCGTCTCGCGACAGGTGGCCATCACTGCCACCGTGATGACAGTCAGCCACCAGCAAGAGCCAACAACAACGGTCCTAGCTGAGAAATGGAAAGTTAGGTACCTATCGGGACATGAGATGGAAAGGCAAGTGTTACGTACTGTCCCGTCCCCGGGTGCACGTCCCGGCCTCTTTAGTACAACTGACGTCCTCAACGTCCCCACAGGTCAACAGTCGAAAAACACAGCCCCTTGGGAGAAGAGGTGCGCCTCTGTTTTGGTCAGCAGAGAGCGGGGGTTGCGAGTAACTCACCCGCCACACAAGAATTGAGATTCTCGGTTCATGACGCCTGATTCGAGTCCGTGGCGGCATGTGCGTGCGAGTCGATGACCGCTGTCTGGAGGAACCACTGTGGAGTGTGGATAGAGAAGGCAACAAAAAGAGCCAAAAGTTAAGGTGGAGATGAAAAAGTTGTGACAAGAGTGGGATTCGAACCCACGCCCTTTCGGACTGCGAATCAGAGAAACCTGAACACAGCGCCTTAGACCGCTCGGCCATCTTGCCAATTTCACTTGTTGGGAAGGAGCGACCGTAACTCGCCAGATGAGCAGAAGCTTCCATCCCCCCAAGCAGCAACAGAAGCTGAATTGCAGCCTCGGTAACGCAGCTCGCCCAGGTCCGGCACCACTCGGAACACCATTGATTGCTTCCCAGCACCCAAGTCTCTCGGTCACCACATTTCCAGATCCAACCAAAACTGTGAGACATCCATGTGCTTCTCAGCCCACTGTACAAATCACTGTAACATTTTGCAAATAGGTTACCACCAACCTTCAGACGCCCTTTCTCTTACCCCAGCTCCATCATCTCCTCTCTTCTCGACCGGGTCCACCACTACGACTTCAGCCGAGTCCACCACCATCAAAGTCTCCATAACAAGGGCAACGTGCCAGAGTGGTTAATGGGTACGCCTCGAAAGCGTATGGCTTCGGCCGCAGCGGTTCGAATCCGCTCGTTGTCGTCGGCTCGGAGATTCTCTTCCATCTTTTTTGCTCAACTTCAGAGGCTTCCACCCCACGGTGGCGGAGATGACCAAGGTCAACAATCCCCCTATACGTGGCTTGAACTCTGAGGCAGGAGGAAGTGGAAGGGTTTGGATACCACGCATCTCACGAGGAAACACTTCCATTTAGCCATGAATCGCTAGACGACTACCCTTCTGAGAACAAGAAAACAGTTTCGCAACCCCAAAACCATTTCTCCAGAACACCAGCCGCCATAACGACCTGAACACCACAGACACCAAGATGCTGATCGAACGATAAGTGCCACCAAGGCCTTCCCGTCGCGATCCCTCGGCTCCCTTGCTGAGCCTGAAGCGACACAACCACTCTGGCTTCCCTCGAGACCATTCGGCCCAAAACCCACTGCTCAGCAGCATCATCCATCCGCCTCCCACCCAGCACCTCCTCAACCAGCCGACTCACCCAAACGACGACGACAGAACAGGCGTCCAAAACCGCAGACTGGAACTCCCCCCACTGGACCTCGACCTCGACCACCGCCGTCCAAACCCAAAGCGAAACCACCTCCTCCACCCGCAGCGCCCCTTCCACCGCTCCAGACCTCGACCCCTTTTTTGACCCATACCTCCCCCAACCGTTTCCTTCTCCCCATCCTTCCCCTCATCTCGACTCGAACCCTCATCCCGCTTCTCATTACGATCAGGAGAATAATCCTCGCTCTCACCGCTCACCTTACAGGCCCGACAGCACTACTTGAAAGGAGGCGCGGCAGAAGAAGACGAAGACGGGAAGGGGTGGTTCGGGCTCGCCCCTGTCCCTTGGAAGGGAGACGGCGTGGTCGACGGCGTGGGAAACTGCGTCATGGGGTACGAGATCTTGGGTCTGTTGCTGTGGTTGTTGTCTTGACCACGGCCATGACCACGGACACGGGAGAATAAAGAGGAAGGGGTGGGTGAAGGGGAGGGCGAGGGCGGTTGTGAACGTGCGCCGATGCTGCGGTTGCCGGCTTGTGGGGTTGGAGTTTTGTTGAGCTTGTTGGGGGTTCTGCTTGTTGACGGCGATGGTGGGCTCGCGAAGGGGGTGAGGGGGCTACGCGTTCGTGGTGTTGCTGCTGATGAGGAGGAGGGGGCTGTCTGGGCTGGCGTCGCTGGCGGTGTTGTTGTTGCTTGGAATTTTGGCTTGAGGGCGGCTCTTGATGGCGCCTGGGGACCTGCGGCGGGCCGGTGGGCGAGGCCTGACGGGAGCGGCACGGGTATGTCGAACGGGGCGGCGTGTGGTCCCGGTTGAGGGAGGTTGTCTTGTAAGTGGGCGGGCGGGTAGTAGTAGACCGGTTGGGTCGATCCGAGCTGAATGACAGGCGGGTGTCTTGGTGCCGTTGGGGACATCACCTGAGGCTCGGAGGTTGAGGCCGGGAGGGGAGGGGTTACCACAGGCGTCTCTTGCCGGCCCAGGACACGGTCGCGGGCTTTGCGAAGCCGATCGCGCAATTTGCCTTTGGCCATGTTGAACGGGTGCTGTCCTCGAAAAGTGGCGGCCGCTGGCAAAACAACAGCGTCTGAAGAGTGATCCCCAGAGCAAAGGACCGAGGGTCTTGGAAGTGTCCACGATCCTTCTTCTCTCTAGCGAGGTAAGAGAGAGTGATGAAGCTGTGCTAAACTGGTAACGAACGAACGACTATGTTGACGACAACTGTTGGGCTGGAGTGGGATTGAGTGTGAGCAGCAAGCTGTGATGTTGTTGGAACTGTGCCGTTCTTTCTAGCTCGACTTCGCGTCGCCTCATGCTAGCTCCCGGTCCCTCGTGTCTGGCCGGGAGCAGGGAAATGCTCAGGAACGATCTGAAAGGCTTCTTGCCACAATATACGGGAGGTGCTATCATGGGAAGGAGAGAGGGATGAGCATCTCCTTTCGAGTGGCAGTGTTGTGGCTGCCAAACCGTGGTCGCGTTCGGTAAAAGGGGCGGACTGCTCGAGGACATCGTCGACAGTCCATTATCAGGGGTCGAAGAGAGTGAGAATGATGGTCGAAAGGATTTCAAGGGCCACTTAGTCACAACCAATATCCCCAACTGTAGACGAACCTGAAAGACCAAATCCATTATTCCGAGATACAGTCTCTCGAACCAAAGCGCAGCCAACGTCCCAGAGTATCTGCGCAAACGAGGGGAGTAGATCTCTCTTACATCCCAAAATCAAATTCCCAGGACCTCACCGTCTGCATATGCGTTCCAAATCCAGCAACTCCCTTCCTTAGGCCCTCCAAAGCATCCGACCTACACCTCAATAATAACGGCCTGCCCATAAACCTGCGGCACCCCATCCCCCCAAATCCCCACCACCGAAAGCAGGAACCCCAGCCCAGCCATCGCAGTCCTAACAATCTGCTTCTTCAGAAAAGCCTCCACCTCAGCCCTCACCTCCTCACCATTCACATCCGCCTCATCGCTCTCCACCTCCTCCCCCGCACTCCCCTCGCTATGCACCTCCGACCCAAGCACCTCATAGCTAGCCTCCATCCGCGCCCTAGCAGCAGCGCGCCTCTCCTTCTCCTTCTCCTTCTCCTTTTGCTTGTCCTTACCGGCAGCCGTAAACGCCGCCGCGGGACGGGCCGGGCCGAGGGCGAGCAGGTACGGCGCGAGCAGGTCGGATGCGGCGAGCTGCGAGCCCAGGACCAGGGCCGAGGCGTAGAGCAGGTAGGGGTGGCGGAGCGGGCGCGGGGAGAGGACGTAGGCGAGGGCGAAGGCCGAGGAGGAGACGGCGGCGAGCGAGCGCAGGTGGCGGGTCGCGGTCGTGGTGAGGGCGTCGAAGGCGCGGGCGGCGGTGCTGGCGGAGGGGAGGGTCAGGAGGGCGGGGATGGTGAGGGAGGAGAGGGTGTAGGAGAGCCCCTGAACAACGGTCAGTCGTTAGTAACGCTAGGCGATGAGGCGGCATCATGCAGTGCCAGCTAGGAGACCGCCGCAACGAGACATACCGTCAGGACACCGAGCGACACGGTGCCGACAAACTTGAGCACCGAAACGCCCCTCGCAGCCATGGTTGCAATCGTCTGTTGTCGAGACCGATGTTAACGCAGGCGTTGAGAGAACGGAAGTTAGAGATGGATGCCGAACTGCCGGGTGATTGGTGACAATCAAGAGGAGCACATGGTTGACATCGATGTCGATGCCGTGGGCGAGAGCGGAGAGAGGGGCCGGAGCCTTGGCGTCCGGAGCTTGGGCGCTAAGCGCGGGCCATCCCACTGCGTCATCATTAACAGGGCGACAGGGATGTGGTAGCAAGCAACAAGCCCTAACCCTCTGTGAACAACCTCCTGAAGAGCTGCAATTTTGGCCATCCTCAACATCCCTGTCAAAAGGCAACGTGCCAGAGTGGTTAATGGGTACGCCTCGAAAGCGTATGGCTTCGGCCGCAGCGGTTCGAATCCGCTCGTTGTCGATTACTTTTGTAGATTTTCCATACTCTTTTTGGCCGTTCGTCTTCTCCGGATACCTTCAATGTTGCGGGGATACGGAAATCAGCAGGATCGGAGTGTTGCTGCGTCCGCGCCTCGAGAGGGTTCTCAATACTTCGACCGGAAGCCGGGGCTGACCTAGACGCGGCTTCACTCATGAACCAATGCCCCAAGAAGGCCAGCAAGCCACTGGACGGTAAAGAAACACACATTCCCGCTAACTCGCTACACGCGCCTACTCCACGTTCAACCGCCACAGCCCATCCCCCAGGAAATGCGCCTCCTCCATGACAGGCCCCTTCCCCTTCTCCTTGATCTCCTTGGTCCCCATGACCAGCAGCCCGACAGCCGCGGCATGCTCCTTCCCCTCGGCCATGACCACAACCGGCTCCCCTTTCTCCAGCTCTCTGCTCCAATGCCCGTCCTCATCCGCCCCCTCATCCGGCACCTTCACCCCATCTTCCTCCTCCTCATCCTCATCCTCCCCTGCCTTCTTAGCAACAGCCTCCTCCTTATCCTTCCCCGCCCCCCTATCCACCGGAATCGGCAACCTCCCCCCCTTACTCGTCAAGCCCGGCGCCATGAGCGTCGCACCGCTGAGCACGAACCGGATGGCGCCGCGGTCGATGCGCACGGTGGGGAAGCAGTGCGGGAAGCGGTGGACGAGGCGCAGGTGCGGCAGCAGCACGCCGTTGTTGTCCTGCTGGTAGACGACGGGGCGGCCGTCGATCACGTAGAGCGAGACGCGGTCGGGCAGCTTGATCTGCTCGAGGGAGGACTTCTTGGGGAGGACCTCGTCGATGTGAGGGGTCAGGAGCGGGTAGGTGGTGAGGATGGATTGGCGGATGGAGCGCTGGATGGAAGATTTGAGTTTTTGTTTTGGGGAGCCGTGGAGGCTGGTTGGAGGGGAGGGGATGGGTTAGCTTGGGTTGCTGGGTGGCAGGGTGGGTGGGGGTTGAGGGGGATTTACTCTTTCTTGAACATCTTGAGTATGTGGGGAGCGATGCGCTGCTCCTGCGATTAATCCTCTTGGTGATAACGTGGAAACGTGTTGTTGTTGGCCGAATCTCGACTGCTCGTGATGTGTTGCTGCTGTCGGGTGGTTGCCCCGCGATTGGCAATGGAGGGGAACAATGGTGGGGTGGTCGCCAAGCTTCGGCAGGGTCTTTGCGGCCCGCGGCCCGCCGCCCACCAGCCACAGTGTCGTCACCGAGGGCAGTCAGGGCGCTTTTGGTCTCAGGACATCACAGTAAGGGAGAAATGAAACATGGGATGAGCAAGTGTTCGCAATGGTGGCTTCAATATTGACTCGAAAGTCAACGATGTGGTATCATATTACAGACTCCCAAGAAGACTGCTCTTCTCCGCCCTCCCAAGCTCCAGCCCCTCCTCCATCACCCCTCCTCACCCATGGGTGACATGGGAAACAGTCCCATCCTCATTGACATGAACATTCAGCCTCTCAGGCTTAAAGTCTTTGGTCACCATCATGCCCGGCTGGATAACACGTGTCTCCTGCGGAAGCTCCCTCTTGCAGAAGGTCTGTCAAACAACACAGCTTCTCGTCAGCACCAAGCTTTGGCGAGGAGAAACCGAAAGGGAAAAAAGCCTGCTTACCGTCTCAGAAGAGGGCTCATCCGACAGAGTCTTGCCGACCAGCTTGTTCATCCACTCCTGCGTCTTGTCGCCGTCCATGTTGTCGGCCGTTACTCCGGGAACCACGAGGGGCATCTTGGCAGTGGGCTGGTGAGGTCGAGATGATGGAATGATGCGAATCTGTCGCGATGTGCTGGCAAGGCGTGATGTAGTTCTGAGTCGTTTACGGAACGTGTGCATCAACGTAAGGTTTCCCTGACGCGTTGGAGCTGCTTTTAAGTTCAGGAATCAGGTGGTGGTGGTCTGGTCGCAGGTGCAGCGATGACGTACCTTTCCATACCCATATGCCACCAGTCCCGGTCGCACAGCCACAACACCTTCCCGGTTGAGCTCTGCAGCTCCCCCAGCCAGCTTCATGCCCGAGGCTAGCCGGTTTGCACCTCGGGCGTTTTCAAGTTCCCTATTAGCTCCCGTCTGGTCATTGTTCCTCGACAAGCATCATTGTGGTAATTATTTGTGGATGCCTTAGAATCCTATATCAGCCAGATGGGATGCGAGCTGGACCGGAACCCACGACATTGAGGGCTCTCCCCAACCTGCCAGTGGTAGATATCAGGAAGAGAGCCCTGATGTGTCTTGTGCCTGGGGTCATCGTCGCCTTTCTCTCTTTGTTTCCAAAGGAAAACTGGGCTTTGTAGCTGACTCGGACAGTGTCCAATTGTGAAATGTTTGTCTGAAAAGTCGATCTTGAGAAATTAGACCGAAATTGCCTAGGTAATTAAGAGTAGAAGAGGAAATCAACTTTCTAATATGGCCCAGCACTAAGCAGTCATGAATAGTGGAATCACGGGTGATTGGGATGTTGAATCCAAGATACTAGTCAGGTAATTATCATGGAGTCCTGTAGTTTTCAGGGTATGATGGAAGTCCAATTATTATTATGCCTAAATACAGAAAACATCAGCAAGATCGCCGTCCCAGGTGACTGACTCTAGACCAGTGTCCTATGAAAATCGTTCATGGGACCGACACTTTGAGATTGAGCCTGCAGCTAAATCTCTGCTGAATTTTCAATGGCTTTTCTGGCCAGGATTGGTGCATTGAGGACAGATTCCGAGTTCCCCTTGAAGGCTTGTAGTTCCTTCCCTGTTTGAGAATTTGGAAATTCCACTCTTGATTGCATGCAAGCGCCGTTCCTACCAAGACTCAACCTGAAGGAGTCCAAGTCCTGAATAATCGGACTCACACTAAATTTTGCCTGCAATAATTCTCCCTCTCTTTTTGTTTTTCTTCTTGTTCAGGCTGTTGCCATATGTCTATGGAGTGAGGGTGTCAGAGTGAGGATAAAGGGGGCTTTTGTGTACTAATGCTATAAACACTCAAGCAACCGCATCCGCAGCATAATTCGTGGCAGGCACTGATTTCTTGAAAAAAGCGAAGCATTTGGGGCAGCCTGGAGGCAACAAGGTGGTCATAATGTCGCAATCCAATGCGTGTGAGCCTGACGCCGACCTGGGCGGATGAAAGTGGCTGATGCACAATGTCCGGATCATTGCAGTTGCAGGAACTCGGTCAAATTCCGTCAGAGAAGACCGTGTAAGGTCTGATGTGACGATATGGCGGGTGTGGCTCGACCTTTTGACGCCATTCTCTCGTCCAAATCACGCGTCAACAGCGCAACTTGCGGCGTTGTCCAGAGACGTCGTCAACAACATGCAGCGGGCAGTGCAAGACACGTTGCTTTCGCCGCCGCTACGCATCTTTTCGTCATCAGGTTCAGTGCTCACTGAGTCCTATAAGACAATCGCTTCTTCCTCGAGTCTGCCCCGATCTTTCTTTCCTTCTATCATACAATTCTCAACTGACCAAACAGGCAACAAGACAAGAACTTGCCTCGTCTGTCGCCTGTGTCTGCTTGTCGCCCTTAGACAAGCCACTTTATTTTTCAATAGTGAGTATTACCACTATCGCCGCGAGGCATCAACATCGGATTGGGTGTTGCTAACCGCGTCTCGCAGCCTCCATCCAGCCTTCCGCCCGCCGTCACCATGCCGGGCGGAAAAAGAACCACCCAGCACCATTGGCAAGTCCCCTCCTCTCCCGAACATCCACCCCTTGGCTCCTTCAAAACACCCTTGGGTAACACCCGACCCTTTGACAGCCCCGCATGCAACAAGGTTGCCAAGCCGCGTTGCTTCCAGCGGGGGCACATGGTGTGCTGTGATGTCCACGGGACATACCACACGCCGTACGCGCCGTGGTAAGTACTTCTCTCATTTGTCAATCTCGTTTGCATCCATCTTTTTGAGCGGCACACTTCCGTCATAACCTCCACCGGCGAGGGTTCGGACAACACCCGTGACGAAGACACCCCTCGTCCAAGCATCAACTCGGGCAGTCCCCATCCTTCCCGCCAGGCGTCCTTGGCCGTCGTCCCACTCCGTCACCCTCTTCCTCCCCACCCAATCCCACTTTCACATGAACACCTCAACTAACCATCATCTCCCTTCCAGTGTGGGATGCAACGAGGCCGCCAAGCGCGAGAACCGGGCCGCCAGCAAGGCCCACGAAAAAAACAAGGCCGAGAAGGGGCAGCACCCCAAGCGGCCCAAGGGCAAGAAGAAGAAGCAGCAAAGATGAGCTGCTATCCCGACTGCCCGCGACAACGACGACGACTGCCGCGGCCGTCAGCGAGACCAATTGGCGCAGCTGCCTCCGACCAACGACGACGACGTCTGCTGCTGCCGCCATCGACAAGGTCAACGCCCCGCTGACAACATCAACCACGACCGCGACAATCGCCAGGACGGGACCACCGAGGTCCCTCGCCGACAAGCCCCGTTGTTGCCTGCTCGCCCTGTTGCTGCCCTGCTCGCCCTCTCCGCCCTGCCCCGCCCTCCTCCGGCCATCAACAAGGTCAGTCGCCCGGCCACCAACATCGACTGCGACTGCGACGATCGCGAGGACGGGACCACGGGCGTCCCTCGCCGACAAGCCTTGTTGCTGCCCTGCTCGCCTGCTCGCCCGCGTACGGGAAGAATGTTTTGTGTGATTTTGCTGCGTATGGGATGGATGCTTTGTGGTTTTGCTGTGTATGGGATGGATGCTTTGTGGTTTTGCTGTGTATGGGATGCATGCTTTGTTGTTTCGGGAAAGGAAAATGGGTGCATTGTGACTGGGGACCTGTATAACTTTTGGCGTTTTGTTTTGCTTGGGAGCATGTTGAGGAGGACTTTGGCGTTTGATTTGTTCTGGGAGCATGTTAAGGAGGAGTTTGGCGTTTGATTTGTTTTGGGAGCATGTTTAAGAGGACTTTGGTTTGCTTTGCTTTGGGAACGTGTTTAGGAGGGAGCGAGGGGAAAAGGGGTACCTGTTACAGCCAGCGGCCGCAGCCTGTTGCGGTCTGCTCGCCTGCGCATGGGAAGGGTTGCTTTGTGATTTTGGGAAAGGGAAATGGGTGCATTTTGAGGGGG